>VWZF01001086.1:205452-344138 GCA_013396755.1 Sclerurus mexicanus
TTTTTTTCAATTTGGGCTCCAGGACTGTCAAATTTCTCACTTTGATCTTCACTAAATTCACTTCAAAAGCTTTCTAAAAGTTCCATTAACATATTTTTAACTTATCAGAACTTCTTTTTTCAATAATGACATTAATCCTAGTCAGAATTTGTTTATGCTATTCACAAATTTCAGAAATACATCAACTGAAGAAAGTGAAATAATGCCCATTTCATTATAATCTAGGTTGTGAGGTCCAGAGTGGTTAACCCTTAATGGGTGCACTGAGTTTTTATAGAATATATTAATTAGCAAATCACAAAACTCAAATGTTTGAGCATAAATTCACAATACATCAGATATAAAAAGATTCTGAAAGCAACCTATGCATATTTTTTATTTCTTTTTCTTTATGCCAAGGTAGAATAAGGATTCATACCTAGGCCTTTTTACTCATGAGCTAGTCTTATGTTTTAACTTACAAGTTGTCTATTGTAGAAAAGTGTAATGTTGTGCGGTGTGTACCTCAGTATAAAACAAGATCAGTCTGTTCTGCTTCACTAATATGCTATGATTTCTGGATGATATTCAGCTGGTGACTTGACTGGGGCATAGGAGAACTTAAATGTAAACAGGAATTTGATTCTAAGTAAAAAATACATTCTCCAGGCTAGTGTCTTAACACAATCCGAAAGAAGTGGCAATCATAGAAAAAGGATGCAAAGGATGGAGATGAACTCCGACAGTTCAGAGATGTATTACAGATAAAGCAAAGACTGCTATTCCAATATTTATTTTTGTTTATGCTATTCTTATATTTATTAATTTTTTGATTTCTGCATTTTTATATTGTTTGCATAGTTACAGCATGAGTGCCAGTAAGAAATTTCAGTGAAAAATCTTATTACTTAGAGCAATGGTGAAGCTACACCATTCATATTATGTATAGAAAGAAAAGATTGTAGAAAATATCTTAGTTTACTCTTGACTCTGTTATGCTGGCAGGAAGTTTTAACAATTGCAAGTTTATCAGACTGAGCTGCAGCTAAACGCATCCATGAGTAGAGATCTTTGACTAATAGTCTCACTGCATTTCAATAATTTTTCATCTTCAAGATCTGACTGCTTTACAACGAATCCTGTTCTCTGACCACAGGATATGAAATTTAAGCGTGTGGTTTGCGTGTGAATAGCCTTCAAGGAAGTGAACATAATCAGAACAAGCTATCTGTAATTAACTAAAGATTGCAGTAAAAGGCTCTAGTTCTATGGATTGAGTCAATTTTTGGTTAATTGCTAAAATAATGCCCTCAGCAATTCTAAGAGAATAGATTCCCAAAACATAGAAGTGCTGTTTTTCTTTATCAAATATATGTTGACTGGGTGTGGTAGGCTTATACCAAGAATGATAGTGCCTTTTATTGGTAAAGTTTTTGCCATCTGTTCTAATGATTTATTCATATTAAGGAAGAGGCAGGTGAAACTACAGAATGGAGATAAATAGCAGGTGAAACTACAGAATGGAGATAAATAGCAATGACTCTGCACTGAATTGGGCTGTGATTGTGCAAGTGGGTTCAATGTTAACACTAATGTTCAGGCAATTGCTGTCATTCAAGTGGCATCTTCACATGCTGCTATGTGGTCCTGAGGTGCAAAATATTGAAGATATAATGCAGAAGATCTGTTTTTAGGCAACTAATGATTTCCACTCTGTCTTCAGACATTCATTCCTTATTATGGATAATATTATAAAATATTTATGTATATTTGGTCTTTCACATGTAGCAAAAATTTAGGGATGTTTTGATGAAAGGTCTCTGCATTAAAGATTTCTGGAAGATTTGAAGATTTTGCAATAGGTTTGCCTTGTTTCTAAGTCTGTTTTATTCAGTCATTTTCCTACAGCTTACAGAACTAGACTGAGCTTTGACCTCAACCTGTATATAGTGTTTCCTTTGTGGAACTAAAAGTCCAAAAATCAAGAGCTAGGAATTTTTACCTGAAATTCAGTGTAACCAACTACATGAATTTTATTTGTTTATGTATTGGTTTGGGCTGGAATAAAATTCATATGGGGCTGTGTTTTGGATTTGTACTGAAAACAGTGCTGATAACATAGGGATGTTTTAGTTACTGCTGAGCAGCACTTACACAGTGTCAAGGCCTTTTCTGCTGCTCAACCCACCCCACTAGCGAGGAGGCTGGGCATGCACAAGGAGTTGGGAGGGGATACAGCTGGGAGAGCTGACCTGAGCCAACCACAGGGATATTCCCTACCCCAGGGCATCATGCTCAACATATAAAGCTAGGTGAAAAAAGAAGGAAGAGCGGAGAATATTCAGAGGAGTAGTATTTGTCTTTCCAAATCCCCATTATGCATGATGGAGCCCTGCTTTCCTGGGAATGACTAAATGCCTGTCTTCCCAGGGAAAGTAGTGACTGTTTTGAGGTTTTTGTATATGAGTGTCACCGCGTATATGTAACAAAGGTTTCAAAAAAACCCCAAAACAACACCCAAGAAGAAATGGAAAAATGAGTAGTCCATCAGTAACTATTCAGAATATGTAACAACCATACACATTGAGACTTAAACACTTTCCATGTTGATATTCTATCTCCAATTATAATATGTAAAAGGTCATGTCTATTTCTGAGGTAAGGAAATCAAAACAGAGGTTGACATGTTACCTATGTTTTTTCGTAGGTGACATGCTATTAAAATAAGCAGCTTTGTTTAATAGCTCTAGGAATCAGATTATATGTAAAAATAATGCTTTTGTAAGCTCATGCTTTTTGCTTAGTACCTGTGGGAGCTAGAAATATATACTGACACAAATGGTGTAATGATGTTCTTTTAAATTGTGATAGGCTTTGGTGGTCCCATGAGCTTTGGATTATGAGTTCTCCATATAGGAGTAATATGAGGTAAAATCAAGTCTATGCCTTCAAAAGAAAAATTACATTTTTAGCAAATATATTAAAAACAAAAATTCTGATACTTGTGAAAAAAAAAGTTTAATGATCTAACCATAATAGAGAAATTTGTACTTTTATCTATTCATTGCAGTGATAAACACTTATCATTAGTAGTATGGTTAAGACTAATACGCAGAAACTTCCTAGTATCTATCTCCTTTCTCTAATGTTCAATCTCCCAGTTTTTCTCTGTATTTTAAGTTTGACAGCTTCAGACCTCCTTAAAAAGGAACTTATAACAGCTCAACAGCATCTTGACTTTCCACATAGAGGAGCATGACACTGATAAGAACATCTTCCTACACAATGTTAATTCCACTTAGATTTCTTTTTTTTAATGTGCTTGCAACATAAATTGCTTGTCTTGATCTCCCCTCATTTGTTTTCGTCTTCAGTCCGTCAAGCCATTACCTACTGAAGTTACATAATGGGCTTCCCCAGCACTGATTAACATCAGTGTAATTATGTTTCCCTGGGCTAATGTTCATTATTCATTCATGACATGGGTTTGTTATGGTTTTATAGCATGTGATCTTCACAATTAAAGAAATCAGACAATAGTACTCACTACTAAAACCTCACTACTTAAAGATTGTTGTCATAGCTATAACAAGGTAAAAAGAGCTGCCAGGTCAGCAGAAGATCTGTGGGTTTTTGTTGGTTGCGCTGAAAGGGTATTTAATGGGTACAGTTGGCTTTGCTAAAAAATAATCAACCATTTTGAAGTCTAATTAGACCCTTTACAAAAGTAATGGTGACTAAATATGTATTAGCATTCCCAGGGATTTTCTTATGTTAATCCTCACCTATTAACATTAAGCAGCATTTCAGATTTCTTTTATTGGCACATATAAGCTGATAAGTTTGTAAAATATTTTCTAGTTTTCTTCCTGGGTCTTGCAGCATTCAGAATGTCATGTTGAAAATCACTAGAATGAGTAAGTACTTAAGTTTTTAGGGTTTATGATTGACTGAACCATAACTGTAGCATAATTCCATATATTGTTTTATACCTCTTTCCAGGAAAATGTAAATGCTTCAAAGAAGAAACATCTTTAAATTCCCAGTAGATACTGATAGTGTGATAATGGAAAAAACATAATTCTTGGGAGAATTTCTTCCCCTAATATTTAATGTGCATTTTTCTTTTCCTAATTTTGACTCTTCAGCCTAGCTTTAGCTTCTCCCATAACATACCAAATTAATTACTTCTGAACATTTTTCATCCTTGAGTACTTTTTTATTATTATTACTTCTGATCTACACATTAGTTGTAATTTAGCCACAGTGTTTAAGTCACGACTTCTCATTAATCTGCCACATGCTGTAATAATAAGTAAGTAATAAATGAGAGACAGCAAGTTGCGAAAGAAAAATCAAGATTCAAGTATTTCCAAATGTTTTCTCCCTAGATTTGGTCTTCAATTTTTGTTCACTTTAACTCTTGCCTCATTGTTTCTTCTTACTTGAAGCTGAAGTGAAACCTGCTTTGCTGACTGAAAATCAACATCTTACTTGTCCTTCTTTGTCATAACTAACAGAATTTTTAAAGGCAGAGAGGCAAACTTACTGGGTAAAGAGAGAACTGGGTTAGTGAAGAAAGAGAGCTAATGAGAAGTTAGTTAGAAAGAGAGCTAATGAGAAAAGTCACATGCACCTGACTTGCAAAGTGAGATAGCCTCTGGAAAACAGAAAACTGATTAACAAATAAGAAATTGACAACAGTGTTCAAGCAACAAAACTGCCACTTACCTTGAAAAATGTGCAGGAATTAAAAAGAGGGAAGTTAACTTCAGGCTTAAACTGCAGGCAGAAATAAGGGCTATCAAACAAAATTAGAACATAATCTGCATGTTCCTAGTCATGTTGTTACACATGGAAGAGAGGAAAAAGAGGGTCAGGGTCACATTTTATCCCCTATTACCTTTGTCTTATCCTAAAACTTACACACTCAGTAACAAGTAGCAGAACATCATTCCATATTTGGCAGGAATGGATTTTTTGGTCTAGGGTTGATCTCGAGTTTGCCCAGTACTTGCACCAGCAGTGTCCACGTGATCAAAATGGAGCCATGGATCAACATCCAAGGGGTGTGGCAGAGGGGAAGGAGAGGAATGCAGTGCAGTTTAGGCCAGAACTTCGATTGAATAAATTGTTAATCAAGTGTCATCTTTACTGGATTGCATAATGCTCAGTATAATGAAGGCCTAATGGCTGTTTCGCCCTCCAGGTACATGAGGCAATAATAATACATCTTAAAAGAGTAATAGACATAGAACAGAGAGAAGGAGGTGAGTGAAGACCTTGAATTGACAGTTTCATGTACAAAGCAAGAAGTAAATTCCACTAGAAGATAATTGATTCATTAGGGACCTTTACGTGTCAGATTCAATAGTTGCCTGGAAAATGCTGCTGCTTTTTTTCACGTGCCATTGAAAGAAACAGAGGGAAAGACAGGTTCTTATAATTTGTCCTTTTATTATGCAAAAACTTTTTTTTTCAGTAAGATTAAGCTATGTTGAATCAGGTGTCCCAGTAGTATCTCAGTTCTCTGTAGCTAAAATAAAACACAAATTGCTGTCCATAATACATAGGACTTTGAGTTCCAGTAAATGAATATGTCTTATTCAACAAAGGTAATGCTAGAGTAATTTAGCAATCAACAGCCATAGAGATGGATTCCTGTGCCTTGTTAGCGTAATGAAAGTGTGGCATAATAAAAAATAGACAGGGCAAAACTAACTTCAGCATGAAGTTACAAGTGTACTGAGGCTGCTTCTAAAGTGTTGGTAAGAGCATGAGCACTTTGAGAGTAAAGGTTCCCTGTGAATGTCTCCCAGTATTGGTTCCAGTCCGTGCTCGTGTTTAGAATATTGAAGAGCTTGCAGGAACTTTCCTTGGCTGAAAGCAGTCTGCATGTAGGACTGACAGGTCTATATGACTTGTATCCCTTTGCCCCTCTGGGCCTTAAATTATGATGGTCCCAATATCTTGGTCTCTGCAGGAGTCCAGGGGATATATTCATCTTTCTTTTTCTTCTGCTCCTCTCCTTATCTCTTTTTTTTGTGCAGAATTTTTCACGTTATAGCAAGTTTCAACAAATATCACAATTTTCCATTATTTTATAGCACAGCTTGTGCTTTCATTTTCATTTTTTTCACTTGAAAAATTAAAGTACTATACATATCGATCACTTAAAAATATTAACAAAGTATTTCCAAGCCATTAAAAAATTCAGTTTGACATATTGTAAGGAAAATGAAGGTGGAGAAAAACTACTCACTGATGATGTGAACTAATTTCTCTTAAACTATTATAATAAAACTTAAAGAATAATCCCAAATGAAAATAGATGCTAAGGGACATCTCTGTTTTCTTTGAGGTTCTCTCTAACCCAGGGGAATTTTTTTTCCAAGATCTTTTTGAAGCCCTAAAGATAAATGAAGAGCTCATACATCTCTAGGCTTTGTACAAATTGTGTTACTTACAAAATGTTCAAAAATATTATAAATTTCCCAAAGAGTAGGAGTAAATGACAGGGTTTTATTTGTTTAAAACTACAGTTTTGAGATAATATCTAACATTTTCAATTTAAGGAGAAGGCATTGCAAGGTTACTGAGAAAATTAGGGGTCTTTTTTTAAAGTATCTTCCTCTTTTAAATTACATTACATTGGGATAAATATGTGGGAGAGAACCACTTTCACAGCAAGACCATCTTCATATAGACTAAGGAAAACTTGGGGGTTTTACCCAGGTTAACAAAATGAGGCATACTTTTTTAATGCAATGTAAAAATCCTTCTTTTGAATTAGTTTCAGCAATTTCCATTCTTTCGAACATAAATTCAATTTAGTCCCCCCGAATGGTCTTTCATGTAACTGCCACACCTTCCAGATGCTTGCTTTGGAAGCTCTGTAGCAAGTCCTCCTACAGTATCCAGGGTAATTGTGTTTTTGTGTTATTCATCTACCCCTGCTGAAATCAATGAAAGAAGCTTCTGTTTGTTGGCCAACAGCTGTAATGTCATTATTAAATTCTCTGCAGTACCCTATTTGAATCAATAAGGGGCCAAGAGGTCTTAACAAGATATATTTTTTCTAATATTGATCTTGATGACCAAGCTGGTGCCCTCAAGTCTAACCATTGATTCTAAGAGACAGAACTGTCAAGCTGGAGGCCACATTTCTGCTATTAAACACATCAGAATTTGTAATTAAAGAAAATGTCACACTGTCATATTTTTCATCAGAAGCAAAAGGAATCTTTCCACATACATTAGGAAAAAACATTAAGTGTGTAGAAATAATGGAGATATGAACACTGAATTTAATTATTCTTTTTATAGACTATGTTCAAACTTGAATCAGATTCACTAACATTCCATTGGTTATGAAAACAGATGTCCTTCTATTTTTCCTTAATTTAAACATTTAAGAAAGTATTTTATGGGCTTTTTTTTTTCACTTTCATTCCCTGACCTTATTTGCAATTAATTTTTGGGACTCCCAGTCAGAATATGTTTTTGAACAAATGCATCCATTTCACCTTGTGCTTTATCATTCAAGGACCAGTAATTGTTGATATTCCTCTATTCACTTCCTTGTAAAGTAACATGAGTTAAAACACGCAAATGATGTTCGGAGCTGTTGACCAAAGCATGCATATCTGAGAGAGCAAAGGAATGAGTTACTTAAAACTCAAGAACAATCTTTTCTCACTTACCTTGAAACACTACAGATTTCTTTTCCCTAAACATGCCAATATGAATGGCTGGGTGAAAAGACATTTGCTGATTCTTAGGACCCTCTTAGCTACATGCAGCATAAGGCATATTTAACATAGCTAGCATAGTTTTTAGAAGTAATATATTAATGTATGACAGAAGTCTGATGTATGGTCAAATTCTAAAGAAAGAAACTGGTTTCAAGTCATTTAATAACATCATAGTGATAAATCCTCCTAAGTTTTTGATTATTTAGGTTATGGGATTAGGTTATGAGTTATGACTTTTGTATTATATACTCTAAGAAACCCAGTAAAAGTCACCTGTTGGCTCCACAAACTTGTTGCTCAAATTAAGGGAGAAAACACAGGTAAAGAAAAGAGCCACAAGGACATTTAGCAAAGAGTCATAAAAAAAAAAAATATATCATTTACTTCAGTATCCCACTCAAATGAAGATTATCCAGCCTCTCAAAGATGTGCAGCTCCAATTTAGGAATTAATAGAAAACAGTGGGTATGAATGCAAGAAGGCTTGAAGTCTGAAGATACCAGATACCAGCATCACATGCAAGTGTTGCACTTTCTAATTCGATGGTCCAGCTGGAGAGGAGAGATCCATAGATGCCAGCCCTGTCTTAATTTGCCTGAGGTCATACAGTGTCTCCATGACAGAACAGGAAATTTAAGATGTAATTCTTACCCCAAAGGCTTTGCTTTCCAAAACTCTGCATTTGCATTTCAAATTTCAGCTTTACTTGACTTAGCTTTGTTAAGAATTACACTGAAATATCTTTATTTCATAATTTAGTAGAATGCTTTTGTTTCAAATGTTTCTGAAGTGTTATTGTCATTACATTGTTTTGTAATATCATTATTAAGTTTATAAGTTTATAATAATATCTTAAAGCTTTTCTTCAGCAGCATTTTTGTCTGAAAAGACATATTACAGTGGAATTCTAGGTATTTTCTGAAAATATTAAAAGAAATTAAAGTTCCTTAAGAATCAATTTATTAGCTGACTCCACAAAAACTTTTACATTACATTAATTTTATTATGCAATGAATATTTGAGTCCTACAAGAGATAAACCGAGGCAGAGAGGATAGGTATATGAATAGATAGATGTCTATATAAAAGCATGCAAGAAATATACCTGTTTTACTATAAGGGTTTAGTATTAATACAGAAATGCACTGGGTCTATATTTAGGTTCTCACAGTTCCCAGTTTTAAACACCATTACTTTCTTTTCCTACTTGCATTTCGTTTGTCTTTGCAGATTCCTTTGACCTGCAAACTAACACATTTACTGCCATAGGCAAAGTTATGCAAAGTTTCAAGAAAATTGAAGAAAAGAAGTAATATGGGTTATTAAGATTTCACCTAATTGAAAAACTGAGCTCAGTTAGTTTCTATAATTTCTTGAAACTCAGAAGCGAATTTTATTTAAATTTTATGTTTTCCATGGACTTAAACCATAACATTTATGTTGCAGCTGTCAGCACATGTACATTGAGCCTGTTCTAAGTGCATTTCCATTCAGAGACTAAAAATGATCATACCATCAGTTTCCTCAGTGGTGATAACCTGTCAGGGTATAATGATGTCACCATCTTTAAATGTGTATTAATATTTAAAATCTCATAAAATTCATCCAGTCTTTTTCTTTGGGATGACTGGAAAATTAGTTTTTGAAGACTTACCCTTTTTTTCTGAGGTGTTTTGAGACAGCACTGAAAAAGTATGTAGCACATATTACAAACCATCCTTCTACTTGGTTAGTGACAGAGAAGAGGAATTCAGGTTTTATTATGATTGGTTGTGACTGAGGGATAAAATTTAAAAGATTTTACTTTCTTTTTCTTTACTTTTGACATTCGAAAGCAAAAATGCATAAGAAATAGTGAATGCAATGTTACAACTACTATCTAAAGATGTTATTCAAAATGTATAGACACGTAAATTTCATCACACTATCTTACTATTATGTCACTAATTATGAAAAATACTAGCTAAAAATCGAATAATCAGAAGACAGTCTGAAAGAGGAAGAAACCCAATATTGGATATATAATGCATATTTCAAACTTAAAACAATAAATAAATTTATGCTACTATATGTATTTAATATCTCTCCCCACAATGAATCTAAGGAAGGAGAAGTGCTATGAATTCAGAGAATTTCATATGGCAATTGACAGAGTGAAGGATGATCAATATATGTGACAAGACAAAATAAGCCTGCTTTCAAATTAGAACTGGCTTGGTAAAAACAAGATCCATGCTTCAAATCTTACAGTTTTTCAGCTCAATCCGCAGTTACATATCCAGTGCTGAAAATTAATGACCCCTAAATTGGTTACTTGTATTTTTATATATATACATAATACTAACTCTACAGTAAGTAGAGAAAAAAGCAATTCTTCAAACTTAAGAAAGGTCACAGTAATCTTAATACAGATTTATGGGGGTGATTTTGAGCAAGTCATGTTTTCCTCTATTTGTGTTATATTCCACCAAAGACAGTCCTTACACTGCTTCAGCTCCAGTCTAATTAAAAGATCTTAATTCAGGCAGGATTAATAGAGGAGAGCAATAGAAAATTTAGATTGCTTTGAAAGGAATACCAAAATCAATTCCCATTTTAAAATGTATTTGAAATTCTTAACTGCTTCCATTTACCTTCATATGTGCCTGTTAAATTGTTGGTTGCTAAAATCCATATCTAAAATGTTTTCTTAAGACAAGAAAGTGGTCACCGCTTTGTGAACACAGGATCATTCATTGAGTCAGCCCCCAGCTATTGATAGCTACCATGCAACCTGAGTCATAGCATGGTTGATGTCCTCGTTACAGTACTGAGAATTCATATAATACTATGGTTTTTTGTTTGTGATAATAAATAGCATATTTGTTTGAACTATAGTGATTTTAGAATAATACTCATTAATACAAAAAGTCATGGATACATTTGTTTAGATGAAAAGTGTTCACAAAATCAAGTTAATTTTTTCTGGTGATTACAGTTGTAGAAAGACCTGTACAGAAAATCCTTTATTACAAATTTTTCCTTTGGTTTACTATTAGTAATTTTCAGTTGAGAAATAGCTATAAGATATTTTTCAGTTTTCTACCTGCATGAGCACACACCTAAATAAAACTTCTGTATCTGCCCTTTTGTAACTGATATTAGGTGTTGTCAACATAAATTCAAATTATTTTTCATAACAAATTGCGTCTTCATTTATATAGGAGAAAAAGAGATGTATGCTTATTCTATGCAATGATGAGGGATGAATATCTTTCGAAAATTATGGAACAGTACTTTGCTAAGGAGGCTTCCAACAACTTTGTCTAAGGACAGATGTATTCCAGTTTTAAATGTTGAAATTAGTATGCTGTAAACATCTACATTACTAACATAAAATTTTTAATTGTTACATCTTGAAGAGTATTTTCATAAAATTGCTTTGTGCAGTATTTTCTTCAGTGTTCTCATGCCAAACTTCAGTAGATAATTCCCCAAGAACAATAATCAAATAGATGAAAAGTTAGTTCCTCCACCCTCAAACACATTCAAAACAAAAGCTGACTTATTTCTCCATTTGCCTTCCTTTTCAAAGTCAAAATAAAAATTTTGAAAATTTTGCGTTTGTGCATCTAGAGTAACAGGAAGAAATTTTAAAAAGTACATGAATCTGTCATTCAAAACAGAGAAACAGATTAAAGAGGCAAGTCCTTTTAAGAGGGGTGCAACTCAAATTTTGGACAGATGACCTGCTACTGCTGCTTCAATTCTTTCAATGAATACATGTGCTTTTCATTCCTGTCTGCTAATGACATGATTTGTTGCACATGAAAGTGTTACAAATACTGATGATAATTCTTAAACAAGTGTTATATGTTAGCAACTCAGCTACTCAGGAGATAATTCTCTTCCTTGGGAAATGACAACCAATCATGACAGGTCCCCTGTTCAGGAGGGGAAAGGGAAAAGTGGGAGGGGAAACAGAAAAACAAAAGGAAGAGAAGGAAGGGAGGAAAGGAGGAGTGAAGGCATCAACATTTTGATTCAAAGGACTAATGAAGTTTTGATGTAAATACCTTGACCTTCCTTCTTCTCTGTGTCTGTATTTGATTTACCATGTGGTTTTGATATGTACAAAACAGATTTCAGGGAGATAAAATGGGAAATTCTTCTCCAGGAGTGCAGCAAAGGCTCTCAAGGTCCTAAAACTAGTTTTATACTGAAAGAGGGCAGGTTTAGATTAGCTGTTAGGAATAAATTCTTTACGCAGAAGGTGGTGAAACAGTGGCACAGACTGCTCAGAGAAGTTGTGGATGCCCCAGGCATCCACAGGCCACGCTAGATGGAGCTCTGAGACACCTGATCTAGTGACTGGCATCCCTGCCCAGGCAACTAGATGATCTTAAAGGCCACTTCCAACCCAAAGCATTCTATGATTCTATGAGTGTTTAGTACAGACTAACCTACTCCATAGTAAACTCCATGGGCCACATGTAGCTACTCAAAATTATGCAGGGAACTCACTTGACTCTGATATACTGATCTTGTCATAGTTGCTCCCTACTTTGCCTTTGTTAATCATAGGGAAACCTAAAATACTATATGGGGCTGACTGTACTGGTTTTGGGTTGGGATAGAATTAATTTTCTTCTTTGTAGCCAGTACTGGGCTGTGTTTTGCATCTGTGGTGAAAACAGTGTTGATAACACAGGAACGTTTTACTTATTGCTGAGCAATGCTAACACAGAGTCAAAGATTTTTCTACTTCTTGTACTGTCTTGCCAGTGAGGAGGTTGGGGGAACTCTATAAAGAATTCTTTCCAGTTGTAGCAGTGTGTGTCCCCCCCTCCTCCCATATTATTTTAATGTCTGTCAGAGCTGAACTTCTAAGTCTGATGGAGAGAAGCAAGAGAAGAGGAAATGGAGGAAGGAAAGGAGTGCAGAAAAGAAGGTATTCAGAACTCCAGGAATTAGGAGAAACAGAGATCTAATTGGTTCTCTGGGACAGACAGCTGCACTAGACGCAAACTAACTGGGATTTGAGGCACAGGGCAATGGAAACAAAGCAAGAGGACAATTGTGGGCACTTAATAGTCTCAGAGTGATGGAGGAGGCCTCAATCTTTAACCCAGTCAGCTGGGCTCACATTAAACAATGAAAGGAATGTCAAGGTGCAGACACTCGTGTGTTGCAGTATCATTGTGAATACAAATTAATACATTCAGTATTCATCCCTTAATACTTCTAAATCTGGGATCTGGTCCAAACCAGCATACTTTGCCTATCACAATTTCAGCATGTCTTTAACTAAACGTATTTTTAGAAAGAAATTTTCATATGTTTAAAGCATTCATACATATCTGACCCCTGACCATCCACTGTGTAAATGAAGAAATGTACTCTGCTGATCATTAAATTCTTGTATGACTAGCCTTAAAATTATCTCTGATTTTTATCTCACTTACTCCACCTATATTTAATTTGCACAGAATTGTAGCATCCACATGTCATTTCCTGGTGTAACTTACTTTCACCGTGGCTTGGGTAGAAAATGCTTTGAATGACATAGCAAAGCTACTATTTAGCCACTAGGTCCTCCTCACTCTGCAGTTATCACAATGCTGCATCTCAGTACCTTTGTCTGGATGAGAGAAGAGTTATCTTTTGTCCTTACTGTTTTTTAGTTAAAAACACTGTGTATTGTCTGATCTTTACTCTTGCATTACCTATTCTCTTGTAGTGATTTATTTAAGTAATGTTATTTTCTTTGCAACTTTAATAGACCACTCTTCTCTAATTGAAGGAACTGCTATCTGAGAAGCAGCATGTTTCCAAAGTAAAGTACAGTGAGAGGCAGGAGACTTAATTTGTTTTACTGTTTAAACAATGACTCATCATTTGACTTTGTGCAAATCACTTATGAGGTCCAAACTGGCAAGCATCTGCATGAAGTTTGGGTGTCTTCCTTTTACTACCTACCACAGAGTTTTGCTCTGAGAAGTGCTCAATACAGAGAACAGCAGTTAAGGGTGGTGAGAGCTGCAGGTGTTTGACATATTCAACAAACAGAATAGTATTAAAACATTTAAAAGTCAACATCTTAAAACCCCGTGTGATTTCAAGATTTTTTTTTTTTTTACTTCTTCTTTGAAAAATATTTTTCCTTGACTTCCCAATCTGCAAATACAAAACAATAGTCCTCACAAGGTTGTTGATTGGAAATGGGTATAAAACTTTTTAGGATTGCTTGAGTTATATAATGAGCCCTCTACTCAGCCATGTTAGTATTGTTTATCTGCACATACTGGAAGGATTACAAAAAAGACCAGAAGGAAATAACTCAGCTGAAACTTAGACTCACTTTGCTAGACTGTGGCTATTTGCCAGGTCTTCTGATAAACAAGATTCGAATCAGCACAGTGACCCACATTATTGTGTGCATTATGAGTCAAGAAAAAGACAACTTAGTCATAATTCTGTCTTTCCTCCTAAAAAGTAACATACATACTTTAAAAATCATCTGTGGTTACAAAGGTGAAAGAAAGCATCCCGTTAATTAGACTTGAGTATTTTGCCATAATTAAAAAAGAATCTGAGCAAACAGATATTACAGAAGTTGAGCTCAGAGCAGTTTACCATGAGATGATTACTTGTATTGGCAACCAGCAATGTCAGTGGGCTGGTTTCCAAAGGGTATTTTTTGACTAACAGTGATGCAGCAGCAGTGCCAGCAGAATCATGTCTGGTGGAAAGCTGCAGCAACACGGCCCAGACTGTGAACACGAAGATCCAGTTGGAGTGAAATTTGATAACAGGATGGGCAATGATCTTGCTTGCAGTTTCCTTCCCCTGTCCAAGTACCTATGTTTTACTGTGCTAGAACAAGCCTAGTTGCATGACAGGGCACTTGGAGGAGATTGCACTATGACAAGACAATATGGATGAAAAAAAAGGTGAAATTAAACTCAATAACAAAGTGTCAGGACCTGGGTAACTCAGTGTTACCCAGCCTGCATGCATAGAGATTGCCACAGTTGGTTTGTAGAATTCTGTAATATACAAGGAGATGGAGGCTTTTTTCCTCAAAATGTCTTTGCCTTATTAAAGAGTATAACAAATTCTACAAAAATCAGCACTAGCAAGTATAAAAAGGATGAATAAAGTGAATATATATACATACAGCAAATAAAAATGACTTTCAGCAATCAATAATATATTATCAATCAATAGTACAGCAGCAGTCAATAGTACCAACAATCAATCATACAGCAACAATCAATAAAACAATAAACAATAACAATTTAGATTGCTGTGAATTTATCATTAGTGAAGCAACTTCTCACCAATATAACTGCAGATACCCTTATAATACATGACTTTTATATATATATAAAATACCATTGTCAAATGAATTAGATCTCAGAAAAAGCCAAACCATCCCAAAAGGTAGGACAATAAGGACAAACAACCAACTACAAAAATGGGCCCAAAGCGGGGACCAATAAGGTAACAGGGTTTTGCTTCAAAGATGATTGATGTCTTGGAGTTCAGAGTCAGCCAAGCATTCCAGTGAGAGTCCAAGATCTCATAGAAAGTGTGTGCAGAATTCAACTTGTTTAGAGAAGTAAATGTATAGCATGTGAAATACTCAGAGAAAGACACTTCATTTTGGATAAAAATTAAGTGCTTTTCTTATATTATAGAGATGTAAGAGGGCACAGGACACACTATTTTAAGCAGCCAGTAGATGGTATTAATGTCTTTTCTTCACCTGGAACAGCCAGAAGGTGATGATGTTTCTTTTCTTTCAGCGTAAATTTATTTTCCTGAACTGCTTCCACTTTTTCAGACAGTAAGTTGCCGTTATAGTTTCTTGAGTTTTGCACTTAGTGATGGTATCTCAGGACACCTGTTTCTAGGTTCCCCTGTACTTTGAAGAGGTCAGCTGCACTTTTTAATGACGTTTCTGCTCCCAAGGCCCAATTCCCAGGTTTACAGCTACTAGACTTGCAGGAATTTCCTTCTATTAGTACTTTTCCTCTTTTTAAATATTTTGTCTGCTCATATAAAACATTTATAGTACTAGTTACGACTTGGAGTAAAATCCCAAACTAAAGCATGCAGCACTGTGTTGTTCACCTTCTACAGGCATTTCCCCTCACGTTAGAGAAACAGAAAACAGAAGCTAAATATTATACCACTTACAAATATTTGCAGATCACCTTCTTCTGGGGCTGAATGTGTGTCCTCAAAATTTCATATATAAGGCTAAGAATCATCTCCAGCCATAGAACTTTGTTATTTAAAAATCTGGATCTAAGCCATTGAGTTCTTCCACTACTGAACTCTGTGGTTTACTGGAAATGCTCACTAAAACTTTCACCTTTATTGGCATTGGCTGCTGGAGACTTTTCACTTGTCATTCATGTCTCCATGGTTTTCCTTCTGGAAAATGGACTTTTACGTCTATTGTGAAAAAATCATGATAAACTGCAGATGACACCAGTGATAGGTGTTACAGATATTACAGACACAATTATTATTATGATTATTACAATGATGATGATGCAGGTGGGGGAAGAAGGACTATTCTGGGATCATAACTTCCTGTTTATGAAGCCTGTAGATGGAAGGTATATGTCAGTAGGCAATACAAAATTAATTGTGAATATCAAGACATTCTTTAAATTTAAAGATGGACCTATTGTTGTATATTTGAAGACTTGAATAACACTCTCCACTTCTTTCTACCAAACTAAAAATTTATTATAATTTTTTTTTAAATTATTGAGCTCCAGACTATGAATATATATGAATATATTTGAAAGAAATTCCTAGATTCACAGGTTTTCTAAAAATTTTCTTACTGGTTAGGTCTATGAAAGACAGGGAACAGGACCATTACTTGCCACTCACTATGTGGTATCTGTCATTCTGTTGTGCCTGTAAATCATTTCTTATCACTGAAGGATTTGACTTTTAGTTTCTAAGTAGAATGATTTCCTTCTTAATTCAAGTTCAGAATTAGATTCAGCTTCCTTTGAGTTGACCAAAAACATGACCAGTAATGACTAGCACACCTGATAAGGAATATGAGGAGGAATTTCTTGCCATTAGGATGCCCTGGAATACCTATGCTCTGTATAATCTTCACCTGTGAAGACTGTACAGTACAGTAAACTGAAGCAGGAAAGAAAAAGGAAAAGATCCTGGATGAAAAATATTTCATTAAGAATTCAAAAGCAGGCTTAAAATACACATACACAGTGGAAATACATGGAGTTTTTTATAGCAAGCATATTCTTCAGTGTAACCTACAGTACAAGACCTCCCAGAGGACATTTAGGAACACAGTTGTCTTTGATCTTAATGGAAACTGTGTTTGCTGAGGATGGTGCTGTCTGCCTTGCAGTCACCAGATAGCCTGGTTGCACAGCAGGAACCTCTTGCCTATAGTACAGAGAGAGGTAGTGAGATCTGCTTCATCTCTCTGTGGATTCCTGGAGTTTCCTCTGGTTCAGTGTGGGAGGTATTGCATTTCTTAGAGAAGCTTCTTTCTTCCACTCAGCTAATGTTACCATGATCAGTTTTCGAAGTAGCTAGGCACTGTGGGCCCATTTGACATAGTAGGAAAGAGGCTAAACTATGTGGGAGAAAGGTCTGATTTGGCCACTTTAAGAAAAAAGGTGAAATTACTGAATAGACAGGTGAGCAAAAGGTAATATTTTTCTGAACCGTAGTACATCAGAAATAGTAGATTTATTTCATAAATGCAGAAGGGCAAATCAATTGCTAGGATATTTTAATGAAAAATGAGGGATTTGCCTTCTACATAGAATGAAATTTTAACAAGGCATAACTTTCCTGTGGGAGGTCAAAAGCAGGAGAAAGATCTATACAACTCTCAAGCTATTTCTAGCTAACTACAGCAGGTCTCAATCAAATGTCTCCCCAAACCTATTACCTCTCTATTTGGCTCTCCTACCTTGCCCTTCCACAGTATTTAATAGCTTTATAACTGCTTTCTAACATATAAAAATCCACTGATTCTTAAATGGTCATTAATGAGAATGTAATCTGTCTTGTCTGAGGTTCACTGGGAGATGGCATAGCCTTGCAGTGAGCTATTCTTCACATGCCTCCTGCATAGCCTTTCTGTGGATACTGATTTTACACCTCTCTCCACTCTAATTTCCTGTTCACTCTATAGTATTGCATCTATTAGTCACAGAAAGTTGGAAAGTATAAGGCTCTGCAGCTGGAGTACTCTGAGGCTTGCAAATAGCCACAAAAAGGTTTTAGACCTTTGGGTGTAATGGGCTGTAAAAGTAATAGCTGTGATTTATTGTTTCTTCCAGTTACTGAAACCTACTATCTAGCCTACCTTCTGTGAAATTCAGTGATCTGCAGCTGTTTATATTTTTAAAAAAGTTTGAATAAATGGTGATTCTTTTTATTTTAATGCATCGTACTTCCATGTTAATGTGCAACCTTTTTTTCCCAATTATTTTTGACATTCAGTTCAAAGTTGAAAATAATACCAAATTATTTTTATTTTTAAAACAATGTATGCTTTTAAAATTGAAACCTGTGACCATTAGTAGTAAAAAACTCAGATGATTTTTTCTTGTTACTTCATGTTAAATCAGTCTAAAATTAAATAAAAATAATATAGTGGCATTGGATCTGGACGAACACAGTAATAGCCTATATTATATACATACAGGTCATGTATATATATACCTGCAATTTATGTAAGAGAAAGAAAGTCAATGAAACAGAAAAG
This sequence comes from Sclerurus mexicanus, assembly GCA_013396755.1. Lineage (NCBI taxonomy): Eukaryota > Metazoa > Chordata > Aves > Passeriformes > Furnariidae > Sclerurus > Sclerurus mexicanus. The sequence continues at coordinate 223,950 of VWZF01001086.1, forward strand.
TTAATTTCAAACTGCACCTAAGGTAAGTGATTTGGCATTATTTCAAAAGAAAATTTATACCTTTGTTTCTAATTTCCACTACAAAATAAAAAAACCCTGATATATATATATATATGTGTGTGTGTGTGTGTGTGTGTGTATGAAACAACACAGGATGACATGATTCTTAGGGGAACATCTTCCTTTCTCAAGTGTGGCTGTAAAGTTTGCAGGCAAATGATTGATCATCTTAATAATATCCAGGAATTAGTTTCAAAAGGTGCTGTGAAAAAAGTGGATTTTTTATGCTCAAGATATTTTTTATGGCCAAGAAAGAAACACATCTTGTATGTAATTTCAATAGTTTATTGTTAGTATAATATAATTCCTAACTGCCTGCCTGAAGATTTCTTATTTGTTCAGCTCTTATTATTATAGGAAAAAAAAAAAAAGACAAAAATTATACTGTCATGGAAGAAGTTGAAAAATCCATACACTCCTGATATTTAGGACTTCTATCCTATTAAGTTTGATTTTTCAGCACCTAGATCTTAAGGTTAATTATGGTATGGGGAGACAGTACAGGTAGTGAATGCATCTTTAACGCTTCACAGGTACTCATGTGGATGTTGCTTCTCATCTAAGACTCATAAAGGGACATTTTTCTGTGTTTTCCAGCTTGCCCACAACTTGTTAATTGTTCACTGTTTTTCAAGTGCATGCTTCTTCTGGAATTACTAGTTATGGTGTACTTTACATATGCTAGATACATGTTCTTTGTTCTCTTTGTTGCCCGTAAAGCTGATTCTGCCAAGTTTGTACCTTCTAGCTGTTCATTAATGGGTTGTTTATAGCCAGTGGATCTCCATCATCAGCTTGTGTCCTATTTCTTATCCTAGTGTGTCTGCCACTTCTATGCTGCATCCTGTGTCCCACTATTCAAGATCTCTTTTGTTATACCACAGTTATATTCCTCTATGCTATGTTGTTTGTCAGAGTCATAAATATTAGATTATATATGGAAGAAACTATTTGTTACTACTCCATATATGAAAATTGTACTATGGAAGGATAAGCAAAAGCCAAATGAAAAAGACCTACTTTCTTGGTCATTTCAAAACTTGCTGTTACAGCCCTACCAGCTACAACAAAATTTAGCTGGATAAAACAAGTTCGTACTAAACTTGGCTGTCTTATGGCCTTGCAAAGTTAGTGCAAAGTTAGCACTCCGATAGCCACGGCAATCTCTTACTGTGCTGCAGAATCCATTTCACTTGGACAAGTATCTAGTGCCTGTTCTAACTTTTAGGTAAATGCTCAATGGCTGAGGTCTGCAATATTCAGGTGCTGAATGGAGCAGCCCATATGTTAGTCAAATGAAATGAAGAGTTGTTGTGTGGAAGTGCTTCTGTCAGAGATGGGAACTGAACCTGTTCCTCCCAAATATGAGTAATGGTTCACCCATTTCAGTACGTCTCTAAATGGTTGCTAACAAACTGGTGCTTTAAAGACAGGAGGGAGGGATGACATTCCTTACTAAAAGTCCCAGAGGTGTGCTATGAAATGCAATTTTGAAGGTTTATTAAGTTATGAACTTTTAGTCCTTGGTGATTTGGGTAACTAATAGACCAGAGTGTATTTGTAGGCTTACTCCCATGGATATTTGCTTATACTTATCATTATTATCATTAGTTATCAAAAAACCATACAAATACTGTAAGGAAAGAGAAAGATCTAATTCTCTTTCTTCCCTTATGGTGCCCTTATGGCTTCATGACTAGTTTTCTATTATCTTTCTGTATAAAATTTCACTTTCTGCAAGGTAAGCCAACTCTAAAAGCAGGATGAGCAGATTACCTTCCTTTGCTTCACAAATCTAAATGGTTTTGTGACTTCATATGCAACTTTGAATCATTCAAGAAGTATGGGTTAGAATGGTAACATCACTTAGGTAAATTCTTATACACTAGGCTGGGCTGCAAAAAATGAATGAGAACAGGGGCAGAATTTGTCCTTATGCTGATTGATTTTTTTTTTTTTTTAATATGCTTTGTAAGTCAAAGATAATCTTCAATCCCTGAATTCATTGCCTTTCCAAAGGCAAGGTCTAGGTAAAATTTTTAGTTTGGGCTCTAAGGTTAATACAATGAGGGAAGATTGTTCATAATTCTCAAGCACATTAGCTATGAAACTGGTAGTTCTACCACAGTGGTTTGGGTAGAAGAACTTTGGACACCTATTACATTTCCCAGCCATGACATAGACATGTCTGACTAGGACGCTTAATTGGCTTTTATTTATTTGTTTGTTTCTGTTTGAACATACCCAGAATTATTTAATAGATGTCCTTCACAGCTGCTAACTGTTTCCCATGAAAGTAAATGAAGTAGAGAATAAATTGGAACATGAAGACCTTCTGCTCATTCCTTTGATAAGAATGAAAGATTGAAAAATTCAAGGGAATAAGCATTTGAGAACCTGTCAGGTTGGGTACAAGAACATGAAAAAAGGAAAAGCTTTAAGATTATATAAGATCATATTTATTTTAAAAAGGCTTCTGCAGGATAAAGACTGATTTTCAGCCTTCATGTGCAAATTAATCCAAAAGTTCATGTAACGTGACAACAGTAGTTTTTTGGGGGGTTTTGTTTTGTTAGCGGGGTGTGGGGGAGGTTTTGGGTTTTTTGGTTTTTTTTTCTTGCTTTTCTAACTGAGTACGTTAACAATTGTTAACGTTTTTTAAAAGTGTTGTGATTTCTCTGTTGTTAATTTAATGATTGAGTAGTTCAAACAACTATTATTTGAAAGAAGTCTTATGTTGTATTTTTGTAGGATAATAAGCTAAATGGTGACACATGCCTCTAGCACAGTATAAAATAAGTAGTTCAAAATGAAATAATCAACAAAGTTCTAATTGCATGTTATCTGGAAAAGGTCACAAAAATAATACAATGAGAAAGCATCTTCAGAAAAATGCTCATGAGGTAGTTTAAATTCAAACAACAGAAATTATTTTATATTCCTCCTAAATTATTTTATATTCCTCCCATTATAGATGAGTATACATAAACATGAAAGGCTAATAATGTAAACCTGTATCTTTTCCATTCTTTCTGGTACTATCCTTCATCTATAAGGTAGCAGATAAAAAAGAACTTTTAATTTCTCTTACTTTGTTGTTGTTGTTGTTGTAAGAAAAAAACCTTTTCCCCCTGAACAGCATAAAACAAAACACTTTTGAGTCCTGTATCTATTTTGAAGCAAGACAGGTATCTCAGATTAAATTCATATGGCCAAGCAACACTTTCATATCATGCAAAGTTCAAGGAATGAAACATAAAACACAAATGAACGTATGTCCACATAGAATAAGGTTTGAGAGCTCTAAGGTTTCAAATACAGCACTACACGTACATGTAACATTTTTTTCCCCCCACAGATTACAGAAAAGGAGTCCTAATACATTTTGATTCATCTCATCTCCTGTTCATCATCAGTTTTTGCTCATACAAGACATATTCTGTGGAGATCACTTCTGTTTTGAAGGACAACTTCTGTACAGCCTATTTGGATTGTTGAGGTAGTGGATATTTAAACTAAATGGGTTTTGGGATATGTTTATGGACTATACTGTTTGCCTTTATCAGTTTATAAAGTTCAGATCAAACACAGGTGCTCTCACCAGTAATTTAAACTGAATAAGCTTACAGATGGAACACAGATTAAAATATCAAAACTAGTTTTATGGATAATATTATTATGTTTCTCACTATGGGTTTGTAAAAGGTTCTGTCTTGAAAATGTTTAAGTGTTTTAAAATAATCACTGCAGTATACTCTTAGCCTGAATGCACTGAACATCTGTTTAAAAATAATATTTGTCCCGTGTTTGTAGCACATAATTAGCTCTGGAAATCTTTGCAGACGAGGCACAAAGTCTACACTGCACTTCTAACCTCTCAAGTATTTCAATGTAGCTTGGCCTAGTTCTTGAATATGGTGGGATTGTTGCAGGTATCGGAAATCCAAGCAAGTCCCATGAATGCAAACCTCTTGAAGGTCAAGGATAATGCCCCCTGTTAGGAGTTTATTCCCAGCTTATGTTTGTGGTTTGTGTAACTCAGGACATACTTTGCTAGAGTATTTGAATAAATACTTATCTGTATCAGTGTGATACAGCAGCTGTAGGGATGTCATTTGAATGGTATATTCATTATATGGATGAATGATGGTTATTCACTTTAAATTTATCATGAGTATAGCCACAGATGAAAATAAGATGGAGTAAATGTCTGTGGTTATCTGTTAACTGGTGTGCTTTATCATTTCATAGCTGAATGACTTATGATCATGTAGTTCAGAACCCCTCTAATTTTTTAGTTGAGCCTTTATTCTCAACCTCAAACTATGGTTTATTAATGGGTTAACATAAAGAACTTGCTAAAGTGTAACATGTGGCACTGCAAACAAATTTGGAAGCATTGTTGGGTGTCAGATGTTTTTCCTGCCTACCCAACTAATTGAGAATCATATCAGAAAACCAGAAGGCCATTGTAATGAATGAGACAGACAGTGACCTCCAAACAGACATAACTGAATTAAAACTGATGAACTTGGTACGACTAGATTCACAATGTCATTTTGAATATAACATATTTTAACTCATTTTCCTACTCTTGAAGATGTATTGCAACCACTTAAAGCATAGGAAATATTGGCAGGTGAATTTTACCTTGTTTTTTTTGTTTGTTTGGTTGGGTTTTTTTAGTGGTTTATTTTGGGTATAAGCCTTATAAGAGTAGCAGATTTATTGAAGAATATTTATTATATAAAAAAAGATTTTGGCTCTGAGTGCATGCAAAGCAGGCATTCTGGAATCTAAGAGGTGTCTTTAATATCTTTGAGGAGCAAGAGGTGATAGGATGAGAGAAGCTATAGATGAAAAATCATTCCTTTCTCTATCTTGCCAAAGAACACAAAAGATAAATTTAAGCCATAATTTTGCTTGCAAATTTAATTTCCCACAGATTCCCTTTTCTCAAAATATTTACTATTTATACGCTAAATAATTGTGTATTCTCTGTCAGAATTCTGTTAGTCTTTAGACAGGAGACTCATGGTAGCCCAATTTCTCACAAACATTCCAGGATCATTTATTTAGATATTCTTTCTATATAAATCTGTAATATCAAGTGCCAGAACAAACTTCTGGCCTGCCAGCCTTTGTGCATGTTGTTAACTGCATCCATCGAGAGCAGAACTAAATCTTGTGTCTGCTTCTTAAATCCATGTGGGTCATTCCTAATAAATGATCAAGTTCTCACAGAAATTCCTATGTAAAAAAATAACATAAATTTCTAGTGAAACACAAATTGCACTGTATTTTGATACACTTCTGTCATGGTTTAACCCCAACCATCAGCCAAGCCCCAGGCAGCTACTCGTTCCCTCACCCACAGCAGAAGAGAATCAGAAGTGTAAAAGCCAGAAAACTCATGCTTTGAGATAAAGCCACGCACAGAAACAAACCAAACCAAAGAATTAATTCACTGCTTCCCCTGGGCACGTAGGTGTTCAGCCATCTCCAAGACATCAGGGCCCCATCATGCCTAATGTTTACTTGGGAAGGCAAACACCATCACTCCAAAATTTCCGCACTTCTTCCTTCTTCCCCACAGCTTTACAAACTGAGCATGTCCTAAGATCCCTTTGGTCAGTTTGGGCCACCTGTCCTGGCTGTGTCTTCTCCCAGCCTCCCAAGTACCTCCAGTCTCCTTGCTAGCATGGAAGTATGAAAAGCAGAAAAGGCCTTGGCTCTGTGTTAGCACTGCTCAGCAACAACAAAAGCATCTCTGTATTATCAACTCTGTGTTCAGCAAAAATCCAAAACATAGACCCACACCAGCCATGGTGAATAAAATTAACTCTACCTCAGCTGAAACCAGAACAACTTCTATAAACAAGAAAGATTTAGTATAATGTTACACCTAAGTGGAAGCTGCCTATTTAACAATGAAAACCATGCCCTCAAAATAATATCTTCAGTAGTCCATGCCCTTGGTGGAGAAGCTAAGCACAGAGTGAGAAAAAACTCAGATTTAGGGAAAACACCATGCCTAGGGTCCCTTGAATTTTTTTCTTCTCTTTCAGATCAAGGAATACTTTCATCTCTCCTTTCCCAAAACGCATAAGATTTCCTTTTTTTTTTTTTTTTTCTTTTTCTCCCCCTAAGATTCTGATAATTTCCCTATTTCTGTTCTTTCATTTCTGTGGGGTTATGTTTTGTTGGATTTCCCTGAAATAAGGCTTACATACAATACTGACAAATCAGAATAGCTGGTGTATGTCAAAGTCTCATTCTTCATTTTAAGTTGATCACTCAGATAGATGGAGAACAACGCAACAAATCTCACATAAACTATAGAAATCTCTCTGATGCATATTTTTGAATAGGCTATGTCATTATCTTTATAGTATCTATCTTTACCATGTGGACTTTGGCATAGTGATTAGACTTAATAGACCTGTTCAGAACTGCTCTTTCAAGTTTTGCTGGAAAACATTACACCAGTTAGGAAAAACAGTTGCTAAAATTGCCTGTATAGGGGGTTTTCATATTGTTATTTTAGATGATCTGAAATTCTGACAGTTGTAACAGTGATGGACAGGAACAAAGGTAGCAGTGATTTTCAAAAATACAAGTCTGCAATATCTTTCAAATGTGAAGGTGTCAATGCACTAACATACTGAGAGAGTGGAAGAACCTGACACAAATTAGTAATTTTCTGTATGTGTAGAATTTAACAAGTCTTAAATGGCTTGTGCTAGATCAAAGAAAACCAGAAAAATGACCTTTATCTTTGTCACCACTGCAAATCTTGCTGTTCCACTGTTCCAGTGTTGCATAGAGGTGGAAACAATGGAGATGAGTACAATAGACTTTTCCATACACTGAGTTTTCCAGGTCATTTAATTCTCTCTAGTGTGTTCAGAACCTTTCCAACAGAGCTAATGATAACAGATTGCCACATTATCCTGCTCGTGGTGACCTGTTTGGGTGCCTGCCAGAAATTCTACTCACTCAAAACTATGGGTGAAAAAAAGTGTTTACTGAATTCATTTCTAATGGTTATTATAATTTATTCAGGGGAAAAAATATGTTGTATTATTGAGTGCTTCATGTGTTAAGTAATGATTCAATTATTTTGAAAATTGATACTTTAGCTCTGGGTTGCTGCTCAGCTGCAACTGGTTTTGAATTTTCCTTGTGGACTCTGGCTTTCTGCCAGTTCATATTCCATGGGGATAGTTCTCCCAATCTAACAAGGTTGTTTTTTTCAGTATATAGCCAGCCAAAGCTATCCACACTAACTTTCTCCTTGCTAAAAAAGAAATAGCTGTGGCTCTGAGGGTGATGAATGTAGCATTTTCCCTGGATTTTATTTTTTTTTTCTTTTGGTGATTACCTTTGGGCTCTAAGGGCTTAAAAAAGTGCAAAGAAGGTCTCACCACCTGTGCATATCATGATGTTCAGTCTTCTGATCGTTCCATGATTTTAATATGATTTTTTTGATCATAAAATTGATCATTTTGAATTTTACCCTAATTGTTTGTGTCTCTAGCTTTAACATAATTTTCTGAGAACCAAGAAGCTTGAAATCACATACGCCATGTGATTTTTACAATTAAAAAAAACCAATAAAACAACCAAAAACAGAGGACCTAAATTTAACTTTTAGTTAAAGAAATTTTGAGTACTTAAATATTCAGTGTTTATCCAATCAATCAGAGTGAAATAACTTTCTTAAAGACATTCTTCCTGGGAGTTCTGCTTTTGAAATAACTTGCTCTTGCATGTTACCTACCTAATTTTGAAGAGCTAAAGGGGTCTAAAATTTTAAATATTTACTGTTTATTCAAACTGATTTCTAATATTTTTTATTTGAAACAGATTTGAAATTATATCTCTTATTTTTGGTTGGGATTTTAAACTGTATTTAAATTCCTGTAGAAATGCTGGATACATCATACTTGTTCCATATCAAGTAGAAATTGTGTTAAAAGTAATAGTAAAGGTTACTTACTATACACCAATGACTCAGGCTTTTCATGTGTAAATATTTGTTTTCTAACTTAGGATTGTTGTTCCATCTGGCATTAAGCATGTAAGTCACCTGCATAGCTTTAACTTGATTATAGAATTAAAATACTAGAGGTGGAAAATGCCATCAAATCTATTTGATATGTAATTGTTCTAGTCATAAAAGGTTTCTTTTGAAGTGTGTTTCACACATGAAGGACTCGAATTTCAATATTACATAAAAAGTTTCACCTGCTGGTTGCCAAGTGTAGCAATTCAACAGGTGCTTTGGTAGCAGCTGAATCATATCATATGAGCAACAACTTTCTCCTCTAGGTGGGGAGAGCAACAGGCTAGACAATCACATGTTAATAGAATCACACTAATTTTAAAAATAAGGGTTGGAAGTTTGGGGGTTTATATGACTTGTTGCCAATGGGCATGCCTGCACTCTGAGAAAATTCATGTTTTCAAGGCCTGAAATGACTACAGTGATTCTCCCTTCTCCTATTTACGTGTCTGCAACAGAACTAACGAGAATATTCAAAGCTTTAGCTCTTAAATCCATTTACTTTAAGTCTTCAATTTTATGTTTTTCTGAATTGCTTTATTTTAGTTTTGTGATGAAGGCTTATATTTTGCTGCTGTGTAAGTTTACAAAGTTTAAAGCACTACAAAATTGAGACTTGTTAATGTATTTTTTAAAGTCTTCAGATTAATGTCTTAAGTCCTATTAGACTATTGTCCTGAATTATTATGATATTAGTATAATTTTCAATAATACTGAGTACATAATGGATTAAATTGTGATATATATGTTTATAGTTTACTACAGACTAATGAGAATCTAATGTGTAACATATCAATAGTGGTTCACTGCCTTCTGGTGCAGCAGAGTAAGGAAAATAGAAATACTATTTTAACTAATTGCATTTCTGCAGGTTTCAGACCTGCTATAAATCTGTCTCCCTACAAGAAAGCATTTTTTCATACATCTCCATGTGATCTAAAAAAGAAAAGCTTTAATCCTAAGGTGGTTTCTTTCACTCAGTCTGGCATTATAATGAATCCTAACTAATGACCAATCATTGCAAAAGATGTGGTTCAATTCTCCCCTTGCATCCCTCTCTTCCCTGTAGTAGATCTACAGACTGTACAGTCAATGCCTACTTGATTGATGCAGTGGAAAAGTTTCTCATTCGGTTTGTTTCATTTCTTTTTGGTTTGTGACTAAACCAATATACTAGATATGATGGAAATTCCAAAGCATTAAGACTTTCTGTGGCAGCTAGCTATCAGACTGGTTTTGCAATCACTCTAAGCCACAAAGCACACCTTAATTTTTGAAGCGGGTAAGATTCCTGTACTGATATAGCATCAGAAATCCCAGTGTGAACAGAAGGGAACTGCATGCAGAGCCACTCCACTGAGGATGCCACTTCCCACTGCTGAAGGATTACAACTATTTCAAAACTTAGTGGGGTAGGGCCTCACCCCTACTTCTGGTCTGATTTGTGGAAGCACTATTCTTGTCATGAAAACAGCAATGGGTCAAGCTTGTCAAAGTCATTGAGGTCCAAGAAGATTAAATTGTTTGTTAAAAACAGCTCTTAAATTCTCATAAAGACCAAAATATGCATACATTCCACAAAGTGAACATGGAAGTCCAGTCTCAAACCTTGCTGTTTGAGACTGTGCCCATTGCACTATTGTCTCCCAGCAGCCAGGCTGAGATTAGCTACAAGGCAGCCATTCATTCACATTGGGGATGAATACAGGGAGATGGAATCTGGGGAAGATATCACATAGACACCCATCCTTTCCCAAGAAATGAGCAGGAGAAAGTTTGACATTGTTAGCCACACATACTTTGTGAGGAGTGAATGCACCAAGTTCAAAGCACCAATCATCTGAATCTTGAGAACAGCTCACTAACCATGCCTTTCTAGATATTATATAACTATCACGATCTTATATGGAATCCAGATATTTGGGTCATAGCCAGCTGTGGAAATTGCCAAATTTCCAAATTGCCAAAATTGGTAATTTTGTATTATTTTTTATTATTCATGATTTTCAGCATAGAAAACTTAGAAAACTGATGAATTGAAATTGATAATAAAAAGCCATTGAGAGAGCTAAAGTCTCATATAGGATTTTCATTACAGACTTTATACAGGCATGTCTCACAATAACTAACTTCATATACCATGCATGTTTCTGTTTTTGTATTGCATTCCTATACATTTCAAGCTTTTGAAAGTGTTTGTAAAACATATGTTTATAATTGTTGTTTTATTTCCCTAGACTTGGAAAAAAACCTACTAAAATGCCATAAAGATGTTTATACCATGCTGCCTTACACATGACTAGAAGGAGAGATGAAGAGGCTGTCAGCATACTTTGATTTTGTCTCATGTTTTCAAACCTGAATCCACATTCATATCTCAAGTGTTGCAGAGATATGTTGTAGAGGTCTTAGCAAATGAGATATATTTCTGTCTTTTGCAATGCTTTTAAAAAAAATAGTAGCAAATCCATTGTCTCACACAAAAATGAAAGCTTTACGTAGCATAACAGAGAAACTCTGCTAATAAGCATTAAAAATCCCTGATACGCAACACAACTCCTTTATAAGCAGTTTTTGGGGAAAAAAAATATTACTTCTGCTTTGGCAGGATGAAAAAGAAAGCTTGATATTATTTGTTGTCATTACACTAATTATGGGTATTTGTTCCTTACAGCAGGAATATTTTTCCTATTTAATGTCCTCAGAACGAAAGTTATTTTTATCCTTTTATTTCACACATGCAGTGGGGTTTCCAAAGAAGATTTGTAACTAATTCTTTCAAATTCACATGAACATGGTTATTGTCTTAATCTAATATTTGATACTGATAGAAATGAATGCAAAATATTTAATGAGATTTTGCAAGCACTGTCTGATCAAGTTTGTCAATTCCACCTGACACAAGCAATTTTAGAAGTCAACAGGCTCATTAGTTAATGTTAATGAATTTGACAGACACACATAATTGTCTTTTGCCTTGGTTTTCATGTCTTATCAGATTGCGTAGGAGCTTTTAGAAAGTATAGACTTCGAATTTATTGACAGTGCAACTGTAAAACAATTTCTTCTAAATGATGAGATTTTCTATCACATGAAATAAACTATATAACTGCTGGATCTGAGAAACTGAATAAACTCTGTATAAAATATAAAGTTCATAAAATCATAGTGTTCAGATAAAAAAAAAAACAAAACAAACAAACCTTAGTCTCCAATCCAATCCAATCTCCTGCTCATGGCAGGTCATCAGACCGAGCTGCTTAGGTCTTCATACAGTTGGGTCTTGAAATCACCCAAGGATGAAAACTGTACAATCTTTCTCAGCTTGTGCCACTGCCTGTCTGCTCTTATGGTGAAAAAGCTTCTCCCTGTATTCGGATGAACCTCTCTCATTTCCATTTATACTTCTTTTCTCTCATTTTTCCAGCCTATGTTGCTTTGATGAACCTGGCTATGTGTCCTCAATGACTTCCCCATGGCGTTGGGGTCTGCTGTTAGGTCTCCCAAGGCCATTTCTGCTCCACACTGAACAAGCTCGGCTCCCATAGATTCTCCTTAAGGGGCAGATTCTCCTTAAGTGCTCCAGTCACACCATCTTGGTTACCTCACTTGTATTCCCTCTAGTCAGTCATTGTCTTTCTTGTACAGAGTTGCCCAAATACAGACACAGTATTGTAGACATGAAAGTTCTCAGAAAAGTGGGAAATTAGGAATTTTTTATCTCCATAAGAAAAGATTCAGAAACATGATCTAATTGTTGCTTTTTATTTTTTTTGAGTTGAGACAAACTTTAATTTACAGGAGCAGGAATCAGACTCTTGGTGATGTACCAAAACCAGAATTTTATCCTCAGATGCATGCATCCAAAGGGATGCAAACTTTTTTTGAAAGAGGATATTATCTAACACCTAATAGTCGTGAAGTCAGAAACATCAGAGAGAGATAAAAGATAAGCTAAGAACAACACCGATCTAATTTGTTTCCACTGGAAAATTCTTCAGTTGCTTCTTCTACAGCTTCCTGTAAACATTACATTCTCATTCAAGAGAGAGAGAGCTAACAGAAACAGTTTTTACTGATATTATATCCCTGTATACTTGCTTTAAAATTTGTGGGAACTGTCCCAGTTCCTACTCCAAAATGAAATAGCTAAATGGAAACATTCCACTCGTGCTGGTTGATACCAGGTGCTCATGCATGCCCCTGCTTTCCCAGGAAACCAGCCTTTGCGCAGATCAAGCACATGACAGTCATCAAAGCAGCAGCTTTCAAGAGAGGGAACATACTGAAGAACTCCTTAAGATACTGATAGAAATTAACTTCTATGAGTGATTTGGCAAAAGGAAGACATAGTTATACACATCACTCCCAAGTTAATTTTTTTTTTTTTTGCTTATACACCTTTTGATATTATCACTTTTGTCTCTTATGAGACACATTTATTGATGCATAATTTATTTCTGTTGTTGCTGTTGCACAACTTTTCCTGTTAGTTTATGGCTTTATCTCCTGTTTGATCATTGTGTATGGTGGGGTTGTGCTTCACTGCTTTCAGCTTCTAAAAAGTGTGTAGAAGTGTGGGCTGCTCAATGCACTCCTTCTAGAGGCAAGAACAAAAAGGATGTATTCTCAGAGGAAAAATATGTATCATCCTAATGCAAATATCTGAGAAAGGGAAATATTTATAAGGTGATTGCTCTCAGGTTTATTTCTAGCCAGGAAGGGAGAACAGTGGTACTTTATGAGATAAAAGATATATAGTCAATGGATCTTGTGAATAAGTGACTGCACTGTTTTTTAATATTTTTTAAGGAACTTTAAAAGCTGGGACTGCCTCTTTTATGTTAAAAACATAGTGTGTAGTCTTTGTGACTTAAAGTTGAAAATTTTAGTACACCATTGAAAATGAAAGTTGTAGTTCACTATTTATTGTAAAACAAAAAGAGCAAAAGTGCAGCTCTTTGAGTACTTCTTTCTTTTACTCCAAATTCCACTCAATTAATTCTTAATTTAAAAATTAAGAGGGCCACAGCTTTCCTAAAATATTACTGGGAATTCTAGGATTTAAGTTCTTGAAACACAAAAAGTAAAATTTCATTTTAGTCCTATTACCTCAAATGTATTGTAATTCATTTAAATATCTTCCCAGTTCAGATGCTACATTTAGTGATTTATTTATTTGTAAGTGGCAAGTGAAATTTAGAGTCTGCATTAATTAAAAAAAAAAAAAAAGACCAAGTATATTAGTTATCACAAAGAATATTCTGGCATAAATATAGATTAAAGAATTAACATCTAACTGGATAAAAAGTAATGTTTAGATTAAAGAATTAACATCTAACTGGATAAAAAGTAATGTTTTGATCACAAGGTCTCACCATTACAGCTGAAAGAAATAACTGATGTATTTAATAAATATTAAAATATGGAAGAAAACATATATATTGAAGAATAGTCAGGACCAAAATGTCATATTTTGGGCTGAATAAGTTCTGTATTTCAAGACAGATTTTCTATGACTGCATGCAATAAAGAAAGTGGTATTCTTGAATGTTGTAAAACGAGGCTTTTGATAGAGGTTCTGTCCCCATTTTGCCAGACTTTCAAAGCCATCGTCCTTCAAGACATCTCTTTCAGGAGTGGAAAGTGAAAATTAATATCAGCATAATTTTCCACAGCGTAAGTGAATAAAAGTGATATGTTAACCTATTTAAAGTGCAAGAAATCTTCTACAGAATTTATACTTGAATTGTTTAGGAGGATAGTCAGTATAAAAATAAATTTAGGTGACTATTTCTAGCAAGTAAAACTCAGCAGCAAAATGTTGTAACAGTAAATCCTAGTTAGCATTTGAGATGTTTTATGCAACAAAATTTCATTTCCAGAATTAGATACTAAAAGTCCTTCACCCCCAGTTAATTCGTTTTATCTGAAACCCTTGATTTGTGCACACATATAAAGTTTCAAGACACCTAAGTAAAAGTATAAGGGAAACAGAATGGCATTGCAAGTGTCAGCATTTCCATAGAAGAACTCACTTCAAACTGAGAGAACACTTTCTTCAGTTTTCTGTAGTGAATGTGAGGTAAATATTTATTTTTTAAAAGTGAAAGAAATCTTTTTATTTTCAAGTTTAGGAAAAGAAAGGTGGTACACCACAATTTCTCTGTGTGAACTGGATGCCTCTTCAATAACATGATTGACTGGACTCTGCAGCATGGGGTAATACATTCTTTTCATCCAAACACCCTTACCTACTTCCCTATAGAGATAATATCCTATTGTGACGGAATTGCTAAAGATATAAATGTGGTGGACATAGGTCATTCTTCTTTAGGCAAATCTTTGTTTTTGCTGATAGTTATTCTGGAGATTTAGCAAAGATAAAATTGGCTATGCCGAATTCTGTAAATGTGTCTGAGCTCACTTTCAAGGCTACCCTCCAAGCGTTTTTCTTGTATCTGCAGTACCTTGATGTATCTGTACTAGTCCCAGACCTCAAGAATTCATATACAAGTTCATTGATAAAACCAGTTATTGTTCTTCATCTTTTTTGTTTCTTCCTTATCCTATGTATATGGTTTTTTTTTGTTTGGTTGGGTTTTTTTTTTTGTTTGTTTGGTTTTTTTTGTTTGTTTGGTTGAGGTTTTTTTTGGTTGGTTGGTTTTGGTTTTTTTATTTTTATAATTAACATGTGCTTAAGGACATGTGTTCAGTTTTCAATATATACTGATTCATAGATCTTAGTTAACTATTTTTCTTATGAAAATTTTCAAGTAGATCCCTGTCTTACTATCCATAGATAAGTAAAAGAAGATTTGTTTCATTGCCTTCTTGAGTTTAAAAATGAAAGCTAAGTTGATATTTGAAGTAGAGAACATTCAGTGCTATTTATTTGATTCAGTTTGCCCTTCACTGAACATTGCCATTTTTACTATAGGCAGGAATTGCTTACTTCACAGACTTGGTGAAAAGTAATTCATAGTATTTATTAAGTACAACAAGTCATAAAATAAAACCAAAATGGATTTTGGTTCATTAAAAACCTCTTTAAATCTGTAAATCATACACAAATTAAATTTAGCTAACTTGTGGGAGGGGCAGGAAAGGAACTTTAGTCCCTTTGATGAGGACTATAATCCCTGTACTGAATTCTCTCTCATTCAGGGACTCAGAGATGTTTCTGGCTGGGTTGAGGTCCCAGATAGCACATGCAGTTATATGAAAATCATTTTGTTATGTCCCATGAGCAATATTGCTCATAGGAAATCCATAGCTATTGCTGAGAAGGAACTCTAGAGATTGTAAGTAATATAGTAAATAGCACTATGCTTTTCTTAGTCCAGTGTAGCTGTAAACCAGTCTTTTAATTTCTCTCTCTTTTGATAAATCAACTGACCTAACTATCTCATTTCAATGATCTATCTGATAAAATGTTTATGAAGGGTCTTAAGTATTTTACAAGCTAATTATATAATTATTTGTAGAAACATAATCTTTGATCCAAACTGTTGGAATAAAAGGAAAGGTAGAGTAACAGGCAATTCAGCTGAAAAAAATGTGAATCACTAGTTTTCATGTTATAAAAGATCTTGAAAGTAGAAAGTCTATGAAATCAACAGCTGAAAACCTAGTTCAAATTCCTCTGTAGTTAACATCACAGCTTCCAGTAGCGCCAAGGGTTGCATATGTGCATGACATTTATAGAAATGTGGAGAACACTATACAGTCTGTCTGAGAAGTAGAATCCCATAAATATTCTGTGTATTATTCTTTTTAAAACCAAAATGTCTATTGCTACTACAGAAAATTTTGAGTGAGCCTATTAACTTTCAGTAAAAAATGCACAAATCATTTCAAAATTAATTTGCACTGAGTAGAGATATGGATTAATGAAAAGCAAGAAAATGTGGGATAGCATGGAACTAAAAGATGCAGCATATCCCTCCTTGTGTTTCTGTAGCAAATAAAGTACTGAGAGAAACCCCAACAAAAGAAAAACAAACCAACCAAACAAAACCAAAAAATAAACACAAGAAATGAACATGCAAAACTCTTTAAAACTCTACAGTGACTAATCAATTTGGTAGTTCTTGGGGAATTTTAATCCCTTGAGGTGAATTAAACACATTTGTGCTTAAATATATATATTAAAAAAAAGTAATGAACAATGCATTATGTTGAGTCCTACTGTGATATGCAGTTCTATATAGAGTCTTGCAAAGATGCATCACAAGCAGAATCCTTACCTACTTTTGTGCCTGCACCAGTCTCAAGAGAGCTGTATGGGGTGCCTCAAGTCACCCTTGGGTCTATCCCCCAACACAGCTCTGCTGCCAAACATGACCCCTGAGTTCTCTCATCCCAGGATGGCTATAAGATAATGCTGGAGCTGTTCATTATCTCTGCAGTCAGGGACAATTCACTCCTTTGCTCTTCACTCCCTTGCAAAGAGGCCTCTTGTCTCTGGCATCCCTGCTTCTAGACACTAGAACTCACTAGAATGGTTCAGGGAGACAACATAAGGTAAATAGAAATAGGACAAACAAAGATGTTCATGGCTTAAAATTTCATCAACTTACATGAAGCAAAAAAAACCCAAACCAAACCACCAACCAACCAAAAACCAAATCAAAAAAAAAACAAAAGAAATTGAGATGTGTTGTAGCTGGACAAATCCAAGGGACCAACATTGTCCACTTCTCTGTTTTTAACAGCTAAGTAACATCCATATCATAGACGGAGGTGCTGTAACTGCTGACCAAATAACCATCTATGTGATACAGGAAATTTAAGGGATTGTGGGAGAATTACATTGGATTATTAGAAACTAGATTTGAACTGCCACTTCTGCCTTTGCTTTTCCTATGGAATATATATTTAAGTAACAGAAGAATAGGAGATTTTTAAACATTGGTTTTATTACTTATTTTTATTTTCCCTTTTGTAGAAAGAGAAATGAACATATATCGTTACCCTACTGAGTTTATACCAAGTCATCAGTATTATTAAAACTCCCATGTGTAGATCATAATTTGTACAAGAAACTTGTTTGTGAACACAGCAAAAGAGTAATAATTCAGCTGGGGATGAAGTATTACTTCATTTTAAACCCAAATGTTTTTCTTTAATATTTTTGTACTTGTATGAAATCTATCAGCATTATTTCTTTTTGTCTGTATAGATTTTCATGATAAAAACAAATAAAATATTGATAATTCTTAAGACCTCAGTATAAGTAACTATAAAATGACCCTATTTGAAAATGGGGTAATTGTCATACATAAGTAATCAGTCATGTTGTTAAATTTAAAAATAATTTAGCTTATATAGAAGAAATGTGTGTTTTTCTTCCATAGTGCATTCATTTTCCTTAACAAATTAGTGCCCACATAAATTCAGTCTTCCAGATGAATGTTTAGCTATACAAGAATCTGGAATTTACACATTAAAATAAATGCAAGTGTACTGATCTTAGAAGCTGAGTTAACAGCTTCATATGCAGTAGCGTCTATTTAGCGAACAACATTTTAAATGGTATAAAAAGTACACTTTTTACAAATGAATGTGTACTTTCAAATCCAGTTGTACAAAGTTAGAAATGCATGAATGAATTAGAGAGCATGATTTATCTTTAACTTTGTTTTTAAAAAAATTGTCATTTGTGAAACAGCCAGTCCAAGATACTAATTTTTAAAAAGATAAAATAAAAAAAGAAGTCACTCTTGTTCCATACACTTTACTGCAGGCTCAAGGCACATTGGCTTTGAGCCTCATTTCTGAGCCTCTGTTTATAATCAGTGAAAGGAAATAACAGAACATAATTCAGTTCAACCAACACCTAAATCATCCTCAGGGTGTCTGTCAATAAAAGAACCTGGTGTGCCTAGTTGGGATGAATTGGCCCTGTATTACATGTTAAACTTCATTTGGCAACACTCTAGAGTGTCATGTTACAGAAGTCACCCTGTTAAGGTTTTTGCAAAATTTGGTATGCAGAGAATGTATAAGAGGATTTTAGGTTCTAACTCTGTAAAACTTAATAAATATAATCTGAGTTTAGTGCAAAATAATATTATTTATAGTATGCGCAGTTTGTGTTTTGTAGTCCACACTTACCACGTCTTTTATTATAATGTACTGTGAAAATTATAACCTTGTAGTTAGCAAACCAAACTTCACAGTTCTTATTATAGAAACATTTTCTTGTCACTTGGATTTTCTTCAAAGAGCAGCTATTGCAAATTAACATACCTCATTTAACTGGCCAAATCTGAATCCTATTTAACTGTTAGAACTTTACCTACTATACAGGACTATACCTGTATAGTCAAGACTATAGTCTCCTGACCCAGCCATACTACATGCCTATCAATACATAGTTATATTTGCTACTTCTATTGCAATATCCAGATTTCAACAACCTTTACTTTCTTATCACAGTTTAGTCCACTATTGAAAGCTTCTGCATGATAATGGGTTATAGAATGTGTTCCCTTTTCTGAGTCCTGAATGTTCCTTCTCTGCCATATGTTTAGAGCTTGTTCAAAGGCACATTTTTGAGTATGAAATCTGTAACAATGTTGGACAGAAAAACTGCTCAGCTCATAGTGGTTTATATCAAATCCTGATCCATGTCTTTTATTGATTCATTAATGACATACAATTAACCAACAATCAATGTATATTCAGCCCTGTATTCAGGATCAATATCCACAAGATGGAAGACAAACCACGATGGTGGACATACATAAAATTGTAAGAAACCTATTTAAATCTCTGAACAACTTTTTATAACTAAGTCCCAGAAGTGTGAATTCGACACATTCAGGCAGTTGCTTGTATGCTCGGACTTTGCCCACACCCATATCAGCCCATTCACTCGTGAGACAGCTCCCATGGGTGCACACAAGAAGTGTGGACCTTGGGTTGCAATCTGCATTGCCAGTGCCCTGGCTGCATGTGGCTACCTGTGGCCCTGATGGTGAGAATGCTCTGCCAGCCCTAGACAGAGATTGCAACGGCAGCATGGTGATTCTGGCATTCTCAAACTGCCATGGTCTTTCTGCACTTCTTTTCAAGCTCACTTCCTTGGTAATTCCCCTATTTATAATTTAATCTAGCAGTTGTTGGCATCTTCCCCTCTAAGGCTGTCATCATTTGGGCAAACAGGCTCTCGGACTGCATGTGTTAGTACACGTGACATTCAGTCCCATTGCCATTTTCCCAGCTACTGTTATCTGTGTTTAGGGGAACATGTGGGCAATCTGCCTGAGAGCAATCCCACTTGCTTGTTACTGTCTTCTCTTGTTTCTGTACCAGATTTTAGTTTCCACCCTGTAAGGAAGAGAGGAACCTAGAAAGTCAGTGGGCTGAATGGTGTAGGAAGGTTTATTGGAGGGCTCTGAACCTGCTGGAGGTGAGTGTGTGGGTAATCAGAAGACTCTAGACAAGAAATAAGAAGCAGTGCATATTGATTTGAGTGCTACAGAATCTCTTAGAGCCTCACAGGAGAAGCTTAAAAGTCTACTCTGTAAATGTTTTGACTTAAAGTCAATCTTAAGCATCTATGTGTTCAGTGGTTTAAGAACAAAGTAGACTGACAGGAATGATGTTGCTTACATAGGATAGAGAATTCATTATAGCATGTTTACCTTGCAATAACCAATTTGCATTTGTTTATCTTTCCTCTAATTTCTGTGTTCCTTATGCAATTCAGCTAGAGTGATTACCAATATTTGAATAAATGTCAGATTTACTGCATCTTGTGAAACAAATAATTTCTTTAAGTTGTTGTGCTAATCAAATGTATTTACTCTGGAATGGAATAGGTATTTAATGTCATTTGTGCTTTGAGATGTGAGAGAGCATTTTATTTTTAGTTTCTTTGTCAGCAGTTTCTTTTCCTGTCAAATACTGAAACATGCCATACCTTGTAAAAATAATTTGGTGTAGCTCAAGAATAGAGCAATAAATATCTAGCCAATGTTTTCTGTTGAATGATAATAACTAAAAACTTTGGACCCCACAAGAATTGAAATGCAGTTAAATAAACAGTTACTGACATGCATTTTAAAATTTAAATCCTTATATTTTCAAAGGGAGATTTTAATTTAATTAAAAGAAAACAAAAAACCACAAGTAAACAACACATAATAAATACATGGTCAACACTAATGGCTATACTAAATTGAAACACAATGTACATTTACACATTTTTCAGTTTGTGAAATCTATTGGTTTTGTTTTTTAAAAAGTTCTTTAGAAGTTAGAGTCTTACAGCACCTTTAAAATACTGCAGATGACTAAAATTACTGCATGTAACTAATATCAACCTCCTTATTTCTGAAAATGCCTTTTAAAAATAAAATATTAAGCTTATATATAATTCTGTTTTGACCTGCAAACTAAAATTGTAATAAGTTGATGTCACTAAAAGCACTGAAGAGCAAGTTATGTGTCCAGAGTTTTCTATATTAACAGAGTTATGTAAGAGCTTTTAATTTGATAGCTTTTTAAAAAGCAAATGCTTATAAACTTTATTTGGCTTTAACACTCTTTTACCTTTAGGAAATTTAGAGTCTACTTGGACTTGTGGAAAGTATTTTCACCTCATCTCACTCTGGCCTAAATTCTCTTTTAGATACATCAGAAGAAAACAACAGCAATTTGGATGAAATAATTGCCAAGTAACATTTATAAAACAACATTAGATTTTAATTTGGTGTTGGTGAATTTCAGAAGCAGATGAAATAATGTTCAGGAAAAGAAAGTAAGAGCTTGCATTCCACACTCTGGATTTGTCTTGGTTTCTGAAAGACTTTTTGTATGATTTTTTTACACTTATCTGTACATAAATTGTCCACAAATTTTCTCTAAAGATTTCTTTGAAAAAACCTACATTTAAATTTTATTAAAAAAATGAACCAATTCTAACTATAAATTCAGAAAGACAATTTATTATTCTGTTCTTAGAAGGTATGAGGATTCCTTGTAATCCAAATGTCTCAGTGAAATTTTACCCCAAGCCCTGGAAAAATCTTGCCAAATTGAAATGATCATTGTCTTCAGGATTTTTATGAAATCAGCTTTCTCATATCTAACAGAGAAGTTGTTTATGCATGAAGCTCATAAAAGTTCGGATACCTAAAGCACGCCTGAGTATGATACAAACACACCTGAAGAAAATAGAATCACAGAATGATTTGGGTTGAAAGGGACCTTTAAGATCACCTAGTTGCAGCCCTCCTGCAATTGGCAGGGACACCTTCCGCTAGACCAGGTTGTTCAATGCCCCATTCAACTTAGCCTTGAGCACTTCCAGAGATAGGGCTGCCACAACTTCTCCAGGCAACCTATTTCAGTGCCTCACCATCCTCACAGTAAAGAATTTCTTATCTAAGCCTACTCTCTTTCAGTTTAAAGCCATTGCTCCTTGCCCTTGAAAGGGATGTCGTTGAAAAAAGTCCCTCTCCAGCCTTTTTTTAAGCTTCCTTCATGTACTGGAAGGTACAATAAGGTCTCCTGGAGCCTCCTTTTCTCCAGACTGAACAACTCCAACTCTATCAGCCTGTCTTCATAGGAGAGGTGCTCCAGCCTTTCTCTAAACTCGCTGTTAACATATTCACATTCTTTCCTGTGCTGAGAGTCCCAGAGCAGGATGCAGTACTTTGGGCAGGGTCTCACAAAAGTAAAGGAGAGGGAAATAATGATCTCCCCCAACCTGCTGGCTGCACTGCTTTTAATGCAGCCCAAGATGTGGTTAGCTCTCTGGGCTGCGAGTGTACATTGCTGGGTCATGTCCAGCTTCTCATCCCCTTCACAGGTCTGTTGTCTGTTCAGTTCACCTTCCCACTTAACTTCCAGTTAATCATGGAACTAATTTCACTCAGTTTATTTAGTTGGTGTTTCCTTTTTTTTTTTCTCTAGTATTCTAATTTTAGAGAAACACATCACTGCTACTTCACCTCTCCACTTCTCTCCACCTCAAACCCACTCAGAATCTGTCCAATCTAGAAGACATATATAAAATAGTAATAAGTGCTATGGCCTGATGAATGCAATGGTGTCTTCTTCAGGACCCCAACACTACGGGGCAAAATTTGTCATTTCCACAGACTATTTGAATGCCTTATCTATTAAATGAAGAGTAAGTTCTCTTTACCACGATTACATTAGTTAAAGTAACTCATAAAGAGCCTTACTTTTGGTTAGAAACTGCCAAAGATGCAGCTGTTTTCTTCCTATGCAGCACATAAAAAGACCTGGCTTCAGAGTTTTGATGCTATGAAAATTCTGGATAAGTGATGTGTTACACTGATTTATTGCTCTTTTAGTGCAAAAAACAAAAGACATACCTAAGTTCATGAGACAGGTAGGTTATCAAGAATGAGTCCTACAGTCCTTTTCTCTTGCTAAAGTAATCCATTCCCTTATTTCACCTCCTAGAGTAACATGTAGATTGATTTATAATTCATTTTAGTAGAGTTTCAAGGGTAGAACTTAACAGGTATCAATTTTTGTAGGTGGAAAAGGAAATTCACTGTCCTGCATTAGTTTGGGTTGGTAGGTTTCCATTTCTTGTGTTACTGTGTGTTCTGAACAGCTTTGTAACCCCTGCAACAAGAGCCTGTCTACCCTGGAATTCCTGACCACTATTGATTATGTTGGTGAGAAGTAAAATTGCTATGTATTTCTTGGCATTTGTCACCACAGCTGAATTAGAGATACAATATTCATCTCTTCTGGGAGTTTTCTTTTTAACTAAACTAATTAAAAAATCATGATACTTTTATTTAAGAAGTTCTATTATTTAGTGCCTTTTGGGCCTTTGTTAGAAGTTCAAAAATAAAAGAAGTCTATTTAATATAGGTTTCCAGTTGGTTAGCATTGGAAAGAATAGAAGTGCTTGGGATAGCTTAAGATTTTGATTAGCATAATAACTCTGTTTATTTTTAAAATTAAAAACCTTGTGACTCAGTTGAGTTGCTTCTCTGCAAAGATTAGAAAAATCAATGTATTTACACCCACAAACCAGAATCAGTGTTGTGAGATAATAAAACTTTATTTTCACTCTGTTGGCATTCTGACTGATATTTGCACCACCATTCATGGTGACTGAGGTGTTGTTTGTTCATAACTGCTACAGGTTCTGTGAATCTCAGCAAAGGTTTTCCATTACATATAAATCAGGTATATATGACATGAATAGATTGATCTGTGTCTGTGAAATCTTCTTCCTAGTACTAGAAGATTCCCTGAACTGATTCAGCCCTCTGATTATTCCAACAGCAGTGATGAGGTTGAGGACAGAAGTTCTAGAGCAGTCAAAAAGGACTTCAGGGCACTGGAATGACTGGTTGAAAGGACAGGAACACAGGTGGCATTTTCCTCAGTCACTTCAATGACAAGAAAAAATGTTGAAAGGAACAAAAGAACCCACCTGATCAAAACATGGCTTAAAGACTGGTACATTGGTACATCAGTGAAATTTTGGTTTTTTGGTCATGGAACAGTTTATAGGGCACCAGACCTGCTGGAGATAGATGGGGTTCACTTGTCTAAAAGAGAAAGAAGGATTCTGACCTGTGAGTGAGCAGGGCTGATTGAGAGGGCTTTAAACTAGGTTTGAAGGCAGAGGGGGATAAGACCAGGCTCACTAGAGGTGAACCATTGGGTGACATGCCAGTGCTGGGGGTGAAATTGATAACCCAGCTGAAGAGCACCTTCACCAGTTCACACATGTGGGTACCAAACAAGTGCTGCCATTGTGCAGCAGGAAGTCTTTGACATAGTCACCATCACGCAAACATGGTTGGGTGACTCACATGACGAGTGCTGCAGGGGTGGCTGCAAACTCTTTAGAAGGGATAGAAGTAAGGAGAGGCAGCAGGATGTCTCTGTACATTAGAGGGAGTGTTTGGACTGTGTAGAGCTCAAAGATAGAGATGGCAGGGTTGAGTGTTTATGGGTAAGAATCAGGGGGAATGTCAGCAGGGTGGACGTCCAGATGGGAGTCTGTTACAGACCATCCAGCCAGGATGAAGAGTCAGATAAAATATTCTGTAAGCAGCTGGCTGACATTTCATGATTGTCAACCCCTGTTCTCATGAAAGACTTTAATTTATCAGATGTCTACTGGAAACTCAATGTAGCAGAGAGGAGGCACTGTAGGAGGTTCCAGGAATGTGAAGAAGACAACTTCCCAACACAGATGGTAAGCAAGCCTAATAGGAGTGATGCCCCCATAGACCTGCTGTTTATGAACAGAATGTGATCAGAGGCTGTCTTGGGTATAGTGACCAAAAAAGGATAGGTTTTGACTATTGGTGAATTAAGGAGAGGGGTCAACACTTGGACTTCCAGAGGGTAAACTCTGTCCTGTTCAGGACACTGGTTCAGAGAGTCCCTTGGGTAACAGTCCTTAATAGAGAAAGGGTCCAAGAAGTCCATACATAAATTAAGAAGGAAATCTTCAAGATGCAGTAGCAGGCTGCCCTATGTGCAGAAAGATGAGCTGGCAGGAAAGAAGACAGGCCTGTCTGAACAGGGAACTTTTTCTGTAACTCAGGGAAAAAAAGAGAATTTATAACCCTTGGAAGGAGGGGCAAGCAGCTCAGGAAGGGCTGTCCTTAGGTCATGTAGAGAGAAAATTAGAAAGGCAAAAGCTCAGCTAGAACTCAGTCTGGCCACTGCTGTGCAAGATGATAAAACGTGTTTTTAGAAACTCACCAAGCCACTCTCCATAATTTATCAATAGTCTTGGGAGATCCCAGATGAGTGGACGTTGGCCAATGTAAAGCTCACCTATGAGAAGGTTCTGACAGAAGATCTGAGGAACTGCAGGCCTGTCAGTCTGACCTCAGTTTCAGGATTATCTTCAGTGTGATCATACAGCACGTACAAGACAAGCAGGACAGCAGGCCCAGAAAGCATGGGTTTAGGAAATGCAGGTACTTCTTGAACAACCTGATCTCTTTTTATGACCAGGTGACCCACCTAGTGGATTAGAGAAAGATTATGAATGTAGTCTACCTGGACTAAAGTAAAGTATTTAACACTGTCTCCCACAGTATTCTCCTAGAAAAATGGCAGGCCACGACTTGGACAAGTCTACTCTTCACTGGGTTAAAAACTGGCTGGTTTGTAAAACCAGTGTTGGTGGTGAATGGTACTACATCCAGCTGGAGGCTGTTCACAAGTGACGTTCCCCAGGGCTCAGAATTTTTGAACTAGTCTTATTTGGACCTGGATGAGGGAATCAAGTTCCCTCTCAAACAGTTCGCAGATGACACTAAGTTGAGTAGGAGTGTTGATCTGACAAACCACTCTAGAGGTCACTGTTCAACAAGGACACCCTCCTGTAATGAAGGACATGGAATCTTCACCTAAGGAATCATTTGTGAAAGTGATATAATAAAACTGCAGAATTCTAATTAAAAAAAAAAACAAACAAACTTACCCCAAAAAAACCAAACAACAATAACAACAAAAAAAACCACACAAAAAACCAAAAATCCCCAAGCAAAACATGACCCTGGGATTACATGCAGTTGTCCCTAACATACAAGTTGGCAGTAGTAACTGCCAATCTGTTGTTTCATAGCAATTACATACAATGTATTATATTACAAGCAACTTGTAGAGTCTAATATTCATCTAGTAAGTGATGTTTATGTGATGTCAGACACCTGAGAGTATTTTTGAGAGATATGTATTTAAAAAGCATAGCTATTTCTTTTATATCTCTCTGATTAAAATGGGATTTGATCAGTGCCAATTACACAGAAAATTTTCTTAGCAATAAGAACAATAAACCATTGGAATAATCTCTCGATGGAAATGGTGGATTTCCCAACATTGAACACCTGTAAAATTCAACTGGACAGAGTACAAGGGCATCTTGTCTAAACAATGCTTTTGACAAGAAAAGTTGGATCAGATGATCCTTGAGGTCCCTTCCAACTGGTATTCTAGGAGTCTATGAAAATATTATAAACCATAGGTGTCTTAGAAATGTTTCCTATCTTTGCTGAGTTCACTAATAATTTGGAGACACTATAATAATTTCATAACCAGACTTTTTAATTACAACATCTTGAAATTACCTAGAATGTCTATTGGACAATTATGTCAAGAGCAACAAAGTTCTTGTTATTGTGTTTATCTTGACAGCTATAAATAATTTCTAATAAGATGTAAAATAAACTTCTAGCTGAAACTCATAAATTACAAGTATTTTCTATTACTTTCAGAAAATTAATGAGACATTATGTTAAGTAAAACTAATGAGAGGGATTTATTTATCTCTTCTCCTGATTTATGCTAATATGACTTCATCTTTAGTTTGAATTAGACTGTCTAATGCTGTTTTGGCCAGGATTGAAATTACTCAAAGGCTTTGCGTTCTCACATGGTTACCATTTCCATTCTGCTATTTCCCCGCTGGTAGTTTTAGCCTGGATGTTAACACTAATTGCAGAACACTAAATAGTTCATTTTAATCTTTAATAAGTTTACATCTATGCAAATTAATTCTTGGAGTGTGAAATCTCTGCCGTCATTGGAGTTTAACATCTTAGCATTTCAGATAGGAATATGAAATGAAGCTTTTTTCCATTGTTTTAGAAGATGATTCAGCAACTCTTAATATCAGAAAGCACAATGCAGTTTCCTTGACTTTAAACACAATTAGTGGTCATAATTTAAAATTCCCTTTATCAGTGTCTATGACACTGACTGATTTTGGCAAACACGAGGAGTAGACAAAGTCCAATGTAGTTTTGTAAATGTCAGCGTATGACATCACCAAGGGGAGTTAGCGTCTTGCTGTATTGACAGAGCAGAAGCTGTAATTAGAAATGAATGACAAGGTGCTTTTCATCTTTGATGAGGAAAGACTTTTGTGTCAAAATATCTCAGTGCAGGAACAATTTTTCTCCAAGCATTTCTTGTCCTGAACACATTTTGCATAATAATAGAGGGGGAGCAGGGAGGGCAAAATTATTACACAGTGTTGCTAAGTGAAAAAATAGCAGATGTTCTGCATTTACAGATAACAAATGTTTGAATGTTATCATATTGTGATATTGACAGATACCATTTGGAGGGAGACCATATATTCACTATTTGAAAAAAAAAAAGTAAATAAAATCAAGGGTATTAAAGTTTTTGAAGTCTTATGTAGACAGCATTTTAAAACTATTTGACAAAAGTAAATCATCAAGTTCAGAAATGAGTTTTATGGATTTAATCACACGATATGTAAACATTTAGGAAGAAAACTAGCTTGAATTATGTTTTCTTTTTCTTTAAAATAGCAGAAAACCTGCCTGGCCAGTCAGTGGAAGTGGTATCAAATGTGATCTGAATTTACAATATTTAATAATTGGACCAGTAAATGGATTTTTAGTGCATATGTTAAAATTAGTGTCTTAAGAAATGGCTGTGTTTGCATTAGTTTAATTTGACCATGATCTTTGAAGCTCTATAGAAACACTGCAGAATGCAATATGATGTTTTCAGAGAAACATATAACTTTGAGATTGTCATAATCTGAAATTATGACATGTAGGAAAATAAGCTTAACTTTGATAGATGATGAATTCCTTAAATCTGTATTAAGTCCTGCAGATTTGAAAGACAACTTTATCACTTTCCCAAAGCTTAGAGAACACTTTCACTTATCACAGCAAATATATCTGTTAAAAATTATTTTACTTATAGCTTGCAACTTAAACTTTCAGATTTGTATCTTATTTCTCCTGATATCTACTTAAAATTTGTAATTAAATGCATGCACAGACAGTAGATACCTTTGCTAGTCCTGTCCCCTCCACTTCAATTCATCAAAAATCCCAAAAATATGAAATAAATTCTAGTTCTGGGTATAATATTTGTGCAATTAAAAAAATCTTTCCTTGGATTGAGAAGTTTCCAGTTTTAACACTCACATTGACTCTTCAAAAAAACCCAAAAATTGAAAAGAGGTGTTTGCAAATATTTAGGCCTGGTTAGAGAGCAAAACTGAGTTGAGTACGTGTGCAAATAAACATATAATTTACTAGATGCAGGAAAAAATTATTTGCTCCTTCCCACCGCTTGAAACTCCTTTAGTGTGCTGCCAGTGAGATTTTTGACTTGCATGAAAGAAGTGTGAAGGTTCAGACTCTGAAAACTGATTGTCACCTGATTTTTTGTCTAGAATCTGAACTTTATTCTCCTCTTTGAAAGGCCAAAAATTTCAGAGAAATCCACGGAAGTTAGTGGAATCGCATCAATATACAGACTATATAAATGTAGTTTGAAATTAGGGTATCTTCTATGTAGGTATTTGCTGAAAATTTGGTTTCAATTTATTTGATAATTCTCTTTCACTGTTGGAATTTGAAATCTTTAATATGTGCTTATAAAGCATAAGTACATTAATGCAATGAATTCAGAATTTTCATATGCTTTTCAAAGTTTTTATTACCTTGATATAAATGTGGAAAAAATAGTTACAATCTATAGTGTAAAATTGGAATTACTATTCAAGAATCCCACAAATTACTTTAAAATCTGCATACTGTGTTAGGCATTCAGCTGAAATGAATAAATGAAATTTATTGTTATTGCTTGAAAAAAATATTTGAACTTGTTTTGGCTGTGTAAGCAGTATCTGCCTGGAAGCCACAGGGAAGTTTCTGGTCAGCTGTTATCACCATTCTGCCCACTTTAACAGATGGTGAAAATGACCAAATTACAAAATAGAGAAGGGTGAGGAAAAAAAAAAAGGAGAGGAAATCATGTGAAAATCAAGGGGAGGTCGCTTCATAGCATGGAGTCTTTCTGTCTCAGTTGCCAGATGGAGAGAGGAAAGATACCGGCTTTGTACATTCACCTTCCTTCTTCATTATAATGCTTGCCAAAATCTTTGCAAAGCTCATTGTCACATCCTCTTTCCCTCTGCTGCACTTTTAGGTGTTTTTAGAAGTGCTAAAAGTCTGACAGTTTGCTTTAGGCTCAAGAAATTCTTCCTTGTTAGGCCCAAACTGTCAGAGGACTAGAGGAACTTTTTGCCATTCTTTTCATCTTTCTTATACCATCAAATAGACAAAACTAATTTCAGAAGCAGTTGAACAATAGATGTTAATGTTCAGGAGTGTACAGGAGATTCTTAGCTTATTTGAGCTGCCCTTCCTATGTATAGGCAAAGATAAACAAACATATGTTATGGCTTATATAATAGACACCCTGCAGCCCTTGCGTTATTGTAGCAGGAAACAATTTAAAGGCCGTGGTGTACCTTTTCAAATCAATCTGATGTCTGTTCTATTGCCTACCCTAAACAAAACTAGAGAATATTTCTCTTTGTCTGTATTTCCACAGATCACCTCAGCAAAAATGGTGCTGTAAAACAGCCTAAGTTTTAGCTCCTCTAGAATTCTTTCTGGCTTTGTTGTAAAATTGAATGATTTATTTTGTATTTAGAGCACATATAAGTTGAGACCAATGCTCAATGCCTCAGAAACAAAACACAGACATTTGAATTTCATATTAGTGTCAATGAATGATTGTACCTGTGCAAGATTATAAATAATAGGTTTGTGCTTTAATGCTTTATCTCTGTATCTGAGCTACTAATTGGTACTGATAGGAAAGTTTGGTACATTGACTTTTTGACTTCCCCCCCCCCCCANTCTAATTTTCTTTTTGCCCCCCCCCCCCCCCCCAAGTTAGAACTTGAAGATTTAGTCCCAAAGGCAAAAAACAAATGTCTGCTATAGATATTGCCATACTATTCCAAACAACACACACTCCAGAAGGCTGACTACACTCTGACTGTAAAGATGATAAGGTGGGAGACCAGCATGGTAGACAAAGAACCGCTTGATCCAACTAAAATACAAGATGGAAATGCTTTTGCTGTGGAAGCAGGGATGTATCCTGGGAAGAACATTGGGCAACTGCCTGAAAGTGTAGGAATGGAATGAGGAAAGCTATAGCACAGCTGGATATAAATTGAAGGAAATGATGAATAGTAAAAGAATCCACAGTAACATAATCAGAAAAGGAAGATGAAATACATTTTACCTTCTCAATAAGTGAGATAGGGTATCTGGTGACAATAGATATGGAGAAGGATGAGGTACTTCACTTTTGTTTTTTGCCTCAGTAATTGCTCTTCCCACCTCCCTTGAGTCTCTGAATCTCAAGGCAGGGAACGGGAGAATGATGTCCCACTCATCATAGGAGAAAAATCAAGTTCTACACCATCTGGGAAGCCTGAAAAAACACAAGTCATGAGACCTGATCACATGCCCCCCAGGGTCCTAAGGGAATTGGGTGGTACAGTTTCCAATTTGTTCTTTGTGGTATTTGAAAAGTCCTAGCAGTCACACAAAGTCCCAGGTGACTGGAAAAAGGGAAATATCATGGACACTAGAAAAAAAGAGTAAAAAGGAGGACCATGGGAATTACTGACCTGTCAGCCTCACCTCTGTGCCTGGGAAGATCATGGAATAGATCCTCCTAGAAGACATGTCAAGACATATGGATAAAAGAGACGTGATTAGAAACAACCAACACAGCTTCACAAAGGATAAATTGTGACTGACTAATCTAGTGGCTGTGTACAATGGAGTAACAGCATCAGTAGATAAGAGAAAAGCAACTGATGCCATCTATCTCAGTTTCTGTGGGACTTTTGACATGGTCCCTCACAACATCCTTGTAGAAAAACTGTAGGTAAATTGGGGCTTTGATGGATGGGGGTTTGATTCAATGGATAAAGAATTGTATGGATGGCCACATCTAAAGAGTTACAGTCAATGACTTACTATGCAAGTGGAGATTGTTAACAAGTGATGTCCCTTAGGAATCCATATTGAGACCAATACTGTTCAATAGCTGTATTAATGGCACAGACTATAGGATTAAGCGCACCCTCAGCCCAAGTTTGCAAGTAGCTCAAAGCTGAGTGGTGCAGCTGATGTCCTTCAGGGAAGGGATGACATCTAGAGTGACCTCAGCAGGCTTGAGAAATCAACCCATGTGAACTTCATGTGATGAGACCCTTTGAGGGTAAGGAGGACAGGCACACTCCAGGCAGGGGTATGATGGAATGGTGGAATTGCACATATATTAAAAAGGGCACCAGCTTATATAGGGGTGGCATGGAACTTTCTGGAAAGGGGGTGGAGTTCGGGAGGAGCATGCAAATCCTCTCACAGAAAAGTTAAAAACAGGGAAGGATTATAACCACAAGGAGTAAATGAGGGTGGAGATAACCATATACTCCACTGAAAAGCTCTACTGTGGCAGAATCTGTCCAATCAGGCAGCAGGGATAACATCAAACTCCATTTTGTGTAGCATGCAACAATGCTATTTAACTTTGCAACTGTGAATTCATAAATTGGGAAACCCAATTTTTACAACCTAATATACAGCAATAAAGTGTCTCTTGTGCAGGATAGCTCGTTCTGCTAGCTCTCTTTCTTGATTCCTCAATCTCGTCAAGTCAGCTCGCAGTCTGTCTTCCATTTAGTGTAATCTTGTACTGCTACACTCATAGAGTTCAGCAAGGCCATATGTAAGGCATCCATCTGTATCAGGGCAATCCCCAATATAAATACAGACTGGATGATGAATGGATTGACAGCAGGTCTCTGGAGAAGGACTTGACTATAGTGGTGGATGTAAAATTGGATGTGAGCCAGCAATGTGTGCTTGCCGCCCAGAAAGCCAAACATGTCCTGAAAGAAACATTACAAGCAGGTCAAGATAGGACATTCTCCATTTCTACTGTGCCATTGTGAGGCCCCAGATCTGGTACAGCATCCTGTTTTGGGATCCCCAGTAAAAGAAAAACATGGACACATTAGAGCAGGTCCAGAGACAAGCCACAAACATGATCAGATGGAATGCCTCTCCTATGGAGAAAGGCTGAGAGACCTAGGCTTTTTCAACTTGGAGAAGACTCTGGGAAAACCTTATTCAGGCCTTTCAATACTTATAAGGGAGCATATAAGAAAGATGGAGACTTTTTGTAAGAGCATGTATTAAGAGTACAAGGGGTAAAGGCTTTAAACTGAAAGAGGGCAGGTTTAGATCAGACATAAGGAAGAAATCTTTACTACAGTGATACTCTGGAAAAGGTTTCCCAGAGAAGTTGTGGATGTCCCGTCACTGAAGCTGTTCAAGGCCACATCAGATGGGGCTTTTAGCAGCCTATTCTAGCAGAAGGTGTCCCTGTCCATGGCAGGGGGGTTGGACTAGATGGTCTTTAAAAGTCTTTTCCAACACAAATCATTCTATGATTCTACGTTTCCATGATATTGTTCTCAGGTACCTGAAGAGTCAATCTCATACCTATGGAGAAAAATGACTACTGTGATGAACATATGCTTAGAACTAAAAGTGTGGTGACTGTGCCATAAACAGAAGGTAGCTAATGAAATTGGTTATATCTCTATCCAGCTGGTTGACTATAGGCATTTCTACATAATGCTGAAACAAATTAATTTAGTATTTGTGGAGGATTTTGGTGTGTTGTTTTTTCTTTCTTCCTTTTTTTTAAAATTAATGCAATTTATTTTCATTATTTGTGAAGTTTTATCCAGTTGTACCTGTTCTATACCAGTCCTATCTTGTCCTGTCTGTTATATAACAAGAAAATCTTTAGCAAACAAAGAATTACTAGTTTTTATAAGAGCTTGACTCTCGATCCCTCATTCAGAGAATTTTCACTCTTCCAGGCTATCAGCAAATTTATCCTTACAATGGTTTTCTGAGGTGGCATTATATTATCCCCACTTGACTAGGGAATTTGGTCACAAATTTTAGACAGCATGTCCAAAAGTGCTAACCGGTGTTTATGCCTCACTCAAGAAGATAAGACGACTTTTTTCCCCCCAGTTTTCTTAACACTTTCACAGAAATTTAATTCAGAGCAAAGCTTCCACTGATTTCAGTTTTGAATATCAACACTATGGAGCCCTGCAAACTGAACTTCAGCTGTGTGAAACATGTTATCCTGTCTATTTCCAGTACAGAGCATCTAAATGAGGTAGGGATCCTGTGGGAAATGCTACGTGATCATGTACCTAAAAACTGTATCAGAATGGCGCCATATGACAGGGTGATTTGAGGTTACATATTGTCTGGTACAGTCTATCTTTTCTTTTTTCTTGTTTTATTTAAACCCTGTCATACTTGTGATGCCTTTTTGTTTGATTTGAAGTGGGCAGGGGCTGGTGTAGGCTGGAGGGTGTTGTTTTTAATTAGCTGAAGATCTTATTTCTTTTTTTTTTTTGACAGTAATTTTCTGTTATCTGTTAATTTCCTATTCATCTTCTAACTGAGATTTTCAAAAGTACTTAAACCAAGACATGCATGTAAGTGATAGACACCAGAAAGCCTTCATTTGTTTGGTGCTTTCTTCTAGGGAAGCTTTGCAATTCACTTTGCTTTTCAGATGGTTTTGACAGGCTGCAAGACATGTTTTCTTTTTCCTAATTCTGCTGTTCATCTTAGCCCCCTTCCTCTATTCTCTGGGATGGGTTTCACCCCTCACCTCCCCCTGCCCGCCTTTTTTTTGTTCTTTCCATATTTCAGAAAGTTGTTTCTTCTTTCCTTTCTTATTGACTATAGAAAAATATAGAGGTCTTCCTTATTTGTTTAGTGCAAAGTTCCTTTATGGTTCTTAGCCCTGGAAGAAACATTTGGAGAAAAAAAATCTTCCTTTCTCCACAAAGATAATATTCAATATGAATACTGGATATAGGTTGTGTTAAGTGAAACGTGCGGAGTCCTCAGAGCATTTAGCTGCTCAGGCCTAATAGATCCAACCATGTGTGGACTGAAAATGCAGAGATTTATAAAAGGTGGAGTTTATAGATATTTTCAGAAGAATGAGCAAAAAGCACTGGACAACACATTCAGAAAAAATGAAGTCCCAGATATATGAGGCAGATGTGCTAGTACTTCTGATTTTTATGATTGCAACAGCTTGGCCTTCACCACAAGCAGAGGACTCTTTTCTTTTAATTTCAGAAATAATGCTTCTTAAATTACTTAGGATAAACTTCAGAAAGCAACAAAAAGACAAAGTAACATCACAAACATGCAAAATTTTGGACTGAATGGTTGGATATTATGAGCATCTGCAACAAGGGAGCATTTATTCAAAGTAATCAACCACTTTAACAGGAAATGGCATGAGTTCCTATATGGTAATTAAAATCATCAAAAAAGGAAATAATTTCTTCAGAATAGAATTTTTTTCCTTTTTTTTTTCAATAAGGAGGATTTTTTCCATAGAAAAATTAACATTTTTGAAACCAGTGGTGTTTGGTTTTTGTCTTTCAGTTATTCAGTCAATAGAGATGTCAAATTCAACTTGCATCATCATTCATGTGCCACCTGGGGTTAGCAGAATTCGGTCAACAAAAGTGGGAGAGTTGGTGAAGGGTATTCAGTGATATCAAATAAACAAATAAACAGTTATACTTTAGAGACATGAAGTTAAACCATTAAATAATTCTTTTTTATTTTTGATGAAGTCAGAGAGTGAGAAAGATGGTCTGCACAGATACTTCATTAAGATTGATCTGAAATAGTTAAGAAATTGACTGTCACATCAGTCATAAAGGATAGCTCTGGAGGAGATATTTTGTGCACTTTGAAGGACTAAATCATTGAGGTTTATTTCCTGCAGAGCCAAAGAGTCCTATATTGATTGTCTTGAACTAGTCAAATCTTTTGTATAAACTGAATTGGCATTGATATTAAACTTCGTTTAAATTGTAACGTGTTACAGAATAAGTGACATTGGTGCTAAGGTGACACTGGTTTGACCATTTTGCAATTATATAACCTGAATACATTGCCAAGGAAATATTAGGAAGATAATTAGTGTTTTCTATATTCGCTGATCATTAATGGAGGAATTAAGTGTATTTCAGCAACTACTGGTTCACCCTTACATGTATGAATTCAAAGCCTGTTATTTTCTCAGATTTCGGAAAATAACAGGGGATTCATTTGCAGAATTTTTTGAACTCGAATGTGTAAAAAGGGAAAAAATTATAAACAGCTCTAAGTGGTGTTTGATATTTCTTAAACTTGTACCTTTCCCTGATGCCTATGGATCATCAGCTTTAAGAAAACCTTAAGCCAGTCAGTTGTGGAGTTTGCTTAGTAGAATTAAGCAGAAATGGTAAGGTTTTCTTTCTCTCTGCAATGAATGAGGCTGTAAGAACAGAAGAAACTTTGATAAGAAAACAAACTGAAAACAGCATTAATGCTACCTGCAGATAAGTTGTTCTGTTTAGTTCCCAAAATATTTGTATTCCATGTTGTAGAATATGATCAGAGAGATTCTTGACTTCTATGTGCACACTTCACTCTTTCGGAGATATGACCAATGAGAATTACATTTAAATAATAGAGCAATCTAATATTCTTAAGTAACACCAAAGGAACTATTTCAATTACTCAGTTTGATTTCTCTAAATCAGGCAATAGACATTATAAAATGTCTGTAACTATAGCAAATACTTAAGGACTAAAAAATGAAGTTTCCAAACACATTTGTTGACATAGATGCTGCAAAAGGTTTTGATCCTGTGTTTAATCTCTTAGAGTACAAAATGTATACTTATTCCAGCCACCAGAAAAAAAATTTATTATTATTTGTGACACTGGCTTGTAGTGATTTGATTTTGAAGTTTTTCAGTCTTTCATCCTAGAAATATGGCCCATGGTCTTGGTACTTAGCAATATTATTTTGCCTTCAGTGACATTGAAAAACAAACTGAAGAGGTGGGTTGTGCTGGAATTTTTTCCAACTCCTCAGGTAATCCAGGATTAGTGGTCTGATTATTGTGTAATTTAAAATCTTATTTCATAGGACTAGAGGTTTTTTAAGGTCACTTTCAGTTTATGTGAAATAATTAAACATAACTATGTATCTGGGATCCCGGTAGATAACTGTTGTAGTAATATATAGTCCTTCTTCTTACTCACATTATCAATTGACCACTGTTTCATTAATTTCAGTATTCATGATACTTTACATTTTTAATAAGAAAAGAAAATAATTTCATTTGAATTGTGTTGCCTTTTTAACAGTGTTGCCTTTTTAAAACCTAAGCATACTGTATTGGCATTATTGTTTTTACCAACTAAATTTATAACTGCATTAAAAAAAAAATTCTTTCAAGATAGCTAAGATCTAAGTGAGGGAAAGAAGGTCTTAATTTCATGCTGATTTGGATTAATTGCCTTCCTTTAATTATTAAGCACACTATCAGCACTTTTGTATAATTCATGCCAGTTAGTATGGCCTTGTCTTTTTTTAGTACTCGAGTCCTACATGTTATTTTTCAACAGGTTGGCATGTGGTTGATTACTAGGTTGAAACTTTTACTTTTTATTGATGCAGCTTCAACTTTGTTCCCTGGCCCTTGAGTTTCTAGTATTTTAAGACTTGAAACAGAACTTCAGTAGACTAGACTGCTCCATGGGTAACTCTTTAAAAACTACTGTTTTAAAACTGCGCATCATGATTCCTTTTGTTTACCAGTCTCATCACTTTATAACTCCTGTGGCAAATATTTCTTCATGATCTAAGAAAGGTGAAATTTTCATTTAGTTTCTGGGAAGCAAATTCAATTAGTTTAAATCTTTTAAGTGTTTCAGATATCATAATTATTTTAATGAAATTTGCATTCCTGAGCAATCTATATAAATGTCTCCATAGAAAACTTCTACTATCTGGAATGCCTTTCATGGCTCCCTCTTAGCATTTGTCCTTAATATTATGTCAGTTGTAACTGGAAATGTACTTCTGTTTTTTTCTCTAGACATTATTCTATGATATCTTGGTAACCAACATGATATTTAAGCTTGATCAAGATATAAATGTTGGAAAACTTGCTGCAAAATGTACAGGTAAACAGTCCCTTTTTATTAGGTAGAAAGATTTTATTTCCTGATTCCTATCAGCCTGGGTTTCCATACATATTGCCCTTATATCTTAATGTTATTCATACATAGTACCCTGTACTCAAGGAGTCAATTCAGAAATAATAATTCATTTATAAGATTATGAAATTAAGAAGAGTGAACATGTCATTGTACATGACTTCATAGGTGTAGATGGCTATGAAGAATCGCAGAAGTCTGCAGAAATCAAATTACTAATCTGCAAAGTAACAACAATGTTCCTACTCTCTTCACTGCTGACTGCTACACAAGACAATAGAAAGGTTCTGTGCAAAAATTTTTAACATATTTGTCATCCTCCTGTGAAAATAGAATCTGAGAGGTAAAATATTTTACTTGAAGCTTTCTGAATGGATATATCCTTATTCTGTCACCGCTGTTATGACATTTTATGGAATTTTTTCCACAGAAAATCTTCTCTGAAAAATGTTTCAGTCTCTCCTGCCAAAGGGGCTAAATTTTAGTTTCTGGATCTGCTCTTGAGCAAGACTGACAGGCAGTTTGGAAGGAGTTGTGCCTTTCCCTCTACTTCTTCCATGAGCTCTCTCAAATGGAAACATCTGCAGTATCATTTTTTGACAGATCATTTCCGGAGCTGTAAGAGAGCATTCAGTGGGACATTTTCCAAAAGGGAAGCAGTTCCTATGGAAGCATACCTGAATTGCTGTGCTCACAGATTACCAGTTCAGTCCAACAACTTTAAAATGCACTGACCATTTTTTATTTTTTTTTTTTTTTGTTCAGGTATTTATTAGGCTACAAAATCAAGAAAGAGTGTTCATTCTTGAAACTATGTTTCTCAGCAGTATGAATTAATTGGAGGAATTACACAACAAAAACTGTCATATTTCATTTGAGTTAGATAGTGCTGTGTTTCATGGCTAATATGTTTAAGAAGTAACCTTTCCATGCTGTTATTGTCGTGTCAGTCTATCCAGCCTGAACTGGAATTGGTAATGGTGACCCTTTAAAAGAGCATGTAAGACTGCTAATGCCAAAATGACAGTCAATACACCAATGGCAATGAAATAATTGTAGGGAATTACAGTTACCCCAGCTAGGAAATCAATGAATGTGTCTTTCTTAAAGGAAAAAAGACTGCTTCAAGAGCACTGTGTTTAATGTTGTACACTTGTGAAACAGTATTTTCTCCAAACACTATTTTATTTCTCTTGAGTTGCTCAAATACTTAATTCAGGATCATTTAAAACACTAATTTTACTCAGGAAGGCTTTTTCAGAGAATTTTTGGCTTCAAGGCTGTATCTCCAGGAGTGGTAAGTATGATTCTGGAGACCCTGGAAACCTGCCTAAGTACCACAGTTCCCAGGTGCTGGAACTGACCCTTTATCATATATGTTGATTCCTTAAAATAAAAAGTGAAACACTTAAATTAATTCTACAGGGGACAATATTAAAAGAACAAGGGAAAACTTGGCTTTATTCTTCCAAGTTAATAGGATATTGCTGGATCACAGGATGTTTTAGTCATTTTTTCAGTTCCCATGGCTGAAAAAAGCAAACTATATATAGATTAAATTGAGACAATCTGTCCTTCTTACTTGTTATTTCTTCCTGGAACATTTTAGTTGTTTCTTTTTTATTCTGATATTGTCAGATTTATTAAGATCTCCATATCAAGAGAAGTACTGCATATTTGAGGTGAAAAGGTAATGATTAAATGAAAGTATCCTACTCACTTCTTGGAAAACTCCAAATGCACTTGGACATATTATTACACTGTAAGCAATTCTCCTGAGTTAAAGTTGAGATGTAAAGTTAGTAAGAATTGGTATGCTGGTTTCATAGGTAGTAACAACCAAAGTGCCTTTTGCTGAGCAGTTGCCCAGAATGTCTTTGTGGAGGTTGGGTTGGCTCCCGGCCAAACCCAACTGCCGGCCACACAGATTCCCCACTCCTGAGAGAGAAGGAAAAAAAAAGTACCCAAAAGACAATTGTAGTAAAAGCATATATATATATATATATTCACATATATTACAATTATATACAATCAAACACTATGAATCTACAGAACAAATCCCAAAGCAACTCCAAAAGGGAAAAAGGGGAAAGGGAAATGGGACAAAAAATGGGTAAAACCAACAACAGATACACACGCTCGTAAATTCAGGGAAAAGCTCAATAAGTAACTAATACAATAAATTCTCACCAAAAGTCCCCTTAAGAGAAGGAGGTCCTTCCCCTCCGCAGAGCTGGGATAACAGTTTCTCAGACAGGCCTCAGCTCATATAGATAAGAGCTGAGCCGACACAGAAATCTGGTGTCCTCCAAGCACATGAAAGGAACAGAGCAAGAGAGGAAACCTTCCTCCCTATCTTATATATCCTCTGATTACACGAAGAAAATGGTGTGGAATACTTCCTTAGTTATGACCCTGCTACAAGGGAAGGCCCAGACCAAAACCAAGAAAACTAAACCACCATATTCTTGGAAAGCATTGTCAAAAAGCAGGCGTACACATCAAACCCTGTTTTACAGTTAAGAACAGGATTGCTTTTATAGCTTGCATCCTTAAAGCTAACAAAATTAGAGTGGAGATAATTCATTCTGAGGCTGAAACTCTTCACAACACAGTGTGCTTACATGGATTTGTTCTGGCTGAGTTCAGAGCCAGAACATAGGGAAATATGTTCTGCCTCTTGATATCGACTTTAGTTTCACAGCATTTTGAAAAGAGGTTAAAGGAGAATAGCAAAGGGTTAGAGATCTGATTGTTGTGATCTGATCTTTAATAGGGAATTATTTTGTGTGTGTTCAACTATTTTGGAACTGCTGAAAATGAAACAAGGAGTTTTGCTGGGTGGGAGTAAGGAAGACTGCATTAGTAGAGAATGCCACTTCAAATCGTTCCATTGTTGATATCACCTTGATATAGAAATTCACAGAAATTCCTGGAAATGGAAGCTGAGTTAAGCTCCTTGAAGGTAGACAGCACTTGAATCAAAGGACCCCAGTTAGGGGTGGGGTATTTAGAGATAAACCTGAAAAGGTATTTAAGCACTCATTTACACAGAGATGAAAGGCTTATGAAGAACTTTAGTGTCACAACTTTGAATTTAAGTGGAAAAAGAGAGAAGTATCCTGTAAGAATGTGTTGTTTGGGGCTTTTAAATTAGTATTATTATGTTTTGGTTTTATTTGATTTGGTGTGCTTCTCATATAGAATATTGGATTATTCTATTATTTGAACATAAGCTGAATGATACTAGGTGAAGAGATGCTGATGATTACAAGGCATGGTGATAAGTGTTTGTGCCTGTTTGTAGAATGGCCGGTAAATAGGAGGAAGCTAAAGGCCATTTTGCTGATTTTTTAGCTTAGAACTTGTGATGAGTTTGGTATGAACAAGACACAAGCTGAAATACCATCACTAAGTACTGTTATTGTAATATTCTTTCATCATATTAACATTCTCTTTACACTTCAGGATGATCTATCACTGCCCCTGTTCTTGTTCTGATGGGTTTAAGCCAGCCTGTCCTATTTCACCTCTAAGTATGAGGATAGTGTTTAATTTTAAATCAGGATGACTTAAATCACAGAAGTGTAGAACTGAAAAGGATAGCAGACCATCACAAACTCCAGTCAACAGACTGAAAGTTTAGTTCAGAAGATCTTCAAAAGTATTAATGATGAATTCATTCATAAATAACAATGGACCAAATACTTTATAAAACTGTGTAAAAATGGGAGAGATAAAGACCATCTTTTATGGGCTAGCAGAAAATTGGTTAGGTAAAGTAGCATATTGCACATCTGCAAAAGTGATGAGGGTGGTCTCAACAAATCTGACATGTGATGCTCACAAAAATATTTCACTTAATTTTTGGACTTGTTGCCTGCATGGTGGAGCCAATATCAGCAGGAATTTACCAGCCATACATTGGTGAAAACGTGTAAGGAAGTAACCTGAGAAAAGCAGTGTTTTGAGATCTTGCCCATCTTAAACTGAAATTATAAGGTTTTATCCTTGCCAGTCTTTCTTGAATTTTATGGCTATATAATTTTCTTGCTGCCTGGTGTGGTAATATTCCTCAATGAAAATGAAAAAAGATTTTGCATATCCAGGACTACTCCTTTGTTTAAATTCTAGCTTCTCCTTCCATTTGTAAGAAGCAACCTTAATTGTTTCTGTGGAACACTTGCAAATACCAACAGGAAAAAAAAAACAAAAATGAAAACCTTCTGTGTCAGTCAAACAAAAACATGCTATAATCACCTGCTTGTGAAAAAAGAACACTATGTTGTCGAAGCATTTGTAATTCATTATATATTTAATGAAAAATATAATTTCAGCTGAGAGATTCTCAAAAATAAAAAGTTCTTTTGCTTAAACATTTTGCTAATTTTGTTAGCATTGTTGGCTAGCTGTATTGCTGGTAAAGATTAAATAATATTTCTAAAGACACACTTCAGATCTTCATATAATTTTAAGTAGTCAGTCTGAACAGTAATCCTAGGTAAGCTTGGCAGATCTGCTCTGGAATTTCTTTAACCTTCATACTTATTTTCTTGT
This sequence comes from Sclerurus mexicanus, assembly GCA_013396755.1. Taxonomy (NCBI): domain Eukaryota; kingdom Metazoa; phylum Chordata; class Aves; order Passeriformes; family Furnariidae; genus Sclerurus; species Sclerurus mexicanus. The sequence continues at coordinate 265,605 of VWZF01001086.1, forward strand.
TGCAATCATAAAAAAATTTAAATTATGTATCCAATTGAATAACAACTTTGGCTAGTCCTTTTAAAAAAAAGCTCAAATATTCCAGAAGGATAGATTTAGTAATAATAACCATTAAACATGGCTGTCCTTCATTCAATTAAATTATTATTCTCCTGGAAATATCTGAAAAATCAGAAATGGGACATATTTAAAAGGAAGCTTGTAGAAGTAGAATGTTCATCAATGATGTTAAAATGTGAGAAAATATAAATCACAAACTACTTTTTGCCCCTAGGGATTTCAAAAGATTATGATTAGAAACTGAAATGACTTTTTGCTGCTCATGATGCAGTTCCATTTAGCAATTCCTTCATGATTGCTTAATTAATAAAATCACATTTATAAGAACAGTGCCATTCCTTAATCCACCCCAAAAGTCTGATTACTTTTGAAATCAAACTACAGTTTAATTTCAGAAATAGTTGGTATAATGCTGCTTAACCCCTAGTGAGTCAAGTTGAATCGATTATTTTTAATTTCGAAAGGCCTCTGAGCAAAGCTCTCACTCAATAGTTTAGCAGGTGAGGAAAAACCTGCAGCCAGTAATGGCAGGGAAATATGAAATCCATAAGAATAGGCAAGTGTCAGGTTTAACAATTTCTGACACTTATTTTCTCAAAACAAAAATCTTTATAGTTATAAATTTTCATTATACTTGAAAAACCCCAAAATCACACTTAAGTCTTGAACTGAGCTAACACCCATTAATAAAAATTTCAGTACAATGCTATATTTTATTTTTGTCAGGATACATTTTGAACACTACAGAAATCTCAGAAAGGTGGATTTTATTTAGGCTCACAGTTGCATTTGGCTAAGCATTGAATAGTCTGCCAAACTGCTTAAAACTACAGAGTTTCCCAGCAAATCTTATGAAACCAGTATTTTATGAGAGTTGGGGTTTTTTTCCAGTATCAGACAGTTTACATGAAAAGGCAGTGTTACATTGATTTTTCACAGGACCTCAAAATTCTTTGAATTTGCAAACTATTCAGGAAGAAAAGAAAAGAAAATCCACAGAGTTCTCAAAAAGCTAAGCTAGTTATTTTCTTGCAGATCTTTACTTTAATTGCTGCTTTACAGCGTGTAATGAAAGACAGAAGTTTTGTACCTAGTAAAAATGGCTGAACTTTTTCACAACCATATGCTTCATGGGTGTAAACTCTCAGTGCACCATAAAAAAAAGAAATGGGGAAAGAAATAATGTAACAACTGTTTCTGTGTTATGTTTAGCTTGCAGTAAGGTAGCCAGACTCTCATACCTTTTAGCATGTCTGAAATCTGTCACTGATGGGTTTCATTTTTTGTCATTTTTCTTGTTCTACTGCATATTTTCCTAAACCTATTTCTTAAGATGACCACATCATAATTCAAATCAGCAAGTAGGTCACCAAGAGATTCTTTAGATTTAACATTTGAACACAATCTGATGATAATTAGATGATGTAAGCAGGTGTTTGCATCTCTTCTGTCTGAGCAGGTTGCTGTGATGAAAGACAGGAGAACTGAAAGAACTCTACATTCTACATTTCTACATATTTTCTACATATTCTACATTTTAGAAGAATAATTTCAATTGTGTAATTATTTCTGTAGTGTGATGTCTAAATGGATCATTCAGGATTATTTTTACTTTATTAGAAAGATTGGTGCCATTACAGATCTACCAAAAAGAGCTAAAAATATTTAAGTGTCTAAAACCTCATTTTCAATATTTTAAGGGTTTTTTAAAAAAATATTATTTTCCAATTTGTGGCATCTTATTAATTCCTATACTATTTTATTAAATTTTAATTACTTATTTTGGTTCTAATTTTTAGTTCTAGAGAAACTAAGGAGAGAGGTGACTTTGAGGAGACTTCGGTTTGGTTGTGAATTTGTATTTTACTTTACTTCATTTGTATTCCTTTACTTGGACATATGGCCCTGGAGAGATTTTATTTATATGGTAATTAAAAATTTAAATCTGATTGTACAGTAATTCATTATACTTTCTGTAAACTCTTTCACTGAATTTGTAATTTAGTGCCATGGAATAAATAAAAATGCCAAAGCAACTTTCAGAAGGTACATCCTGTAGATTAGAACACCTTCTGAATAGGTTTCCTTTTTAGAATTATTCCCTATAACAGCATCAGCCAGGTTTCTTTGTCTATTATTCTTCCCATTTTTCCTCTTGATATTGATTCTTCTTTCCTGTCTTCCACCTCTACAATTGCTACAGAAACTTAAGATGTTCTCTTTATTTTTATTTATTCTATTTAAGAATACAGGCAATTTTTCCCTTGCCATCCCTGGTAAAATTCAAAAACATAAAAGTGTAGACTGCTGATGCTTCATAGTAAAATGAAGCATCTCTCTGACATCATATTTATTTAGCCATTTTAATTTCTGAAATATTCAAAGAGGATAATCAACAGAAACCTGTCCATAGTGCTCTGTCCCTTTGGGCTAGAATATTGCAACAAGCTCACTTTAGAGCTGTCCTTGAAAACCTTCAAAAATTTGTCTGGTGAGGAGTGATGAGGCATAATCTCCTTGGGGGCATATCACTAAAAGAACTGGAGACATCCATACTCCTCAGGCTTTGCTAGTTTTTCAGAACGACTCAACTTTAATGTAAGAGAAGGAATTTGCCTTATAGAACTTGGAATAAAGTATTCTGATTCCAGTTTGGTTTTGAGGTTTTTTTAATTATACTGTGAATTTTTTGTAATTATGTTGAAACATTTTATTTATTTACTTATTTTACATTGATATTAGAGGGAACATTTTTTGCATTCTGCTAGAAAGCATTATAAAATCATTACTGTCTGAATCTGTGTGTTTTACTGTGCAATACAAACAGCAATAGCAACACTGGGGCCTGTGAACACCTTGACATTTTTTTAAGATGTGACATATGGCCCTGACAGGAAAAGGAAAGTGACATTTTTATAATTGTTGAGGTTTATTGTTTGCTTTGTACTGGTGGAGATTAACTCTCCTACATCAGAGAGAAAAAGATAGTCTCTACCTTGAGGGGCCTTAATATAGGAAATTGAAGTGAGGAAATGAAGTAGGGCAGCAGATTACTGGAGAGGTATCAGCAAGGCCAAAGGACGAGGTTGCAGAGAGAAGTTCAACTATTCTCTGTAGACCTGCTCTTTAAAACTGGGTTTGTTTGGTCTTTTTATTTCTATTGATGAGGCTGTAGCAGTAGAGGTCATGGACCAGGACTCCGCTATACCAGGTCCTTCACAGCTGAAGGAAATGAAGAAAATAAAATTGTTTTTCTTTACAATTAATAAACCAATATAATAATAAAGGGGTGAAAACAAGGAAAGATTGTTAATATTCATTGATGTGATGAACAAAGGACTCTGTATCAGTAACAAAACATTTTCACTGTCAAGAAAAATCTAAAACAGACTCATGTTTAAATATATATGGTGACTTTGAAAGGTAGCCCTTTGTAAATTATAATTCAGATAGTAAGTAATCCTGTACAATCAGACTGTCGTTGTTTTGAGGTTGCTAAATAGCAGTTGCCATAATTCCCTAATTAAGGTTTTTCTATCTTTGAAAAAATTATATTACAAGGATTTATGGATGGACAGCTGAAATATAAGTATGTCTGAGATGTGATGATGTCTGGTTAATTGCAATTCATCTTTAAAAATAATGATAAGACTCAGGAGAAACAGAGATAAACAACTAGGTATGGAAACTTAAGTGATTAAGAAGTAACAGAAGCACTGTCAAAGACCAAGAGCTTGCAGAACTGAAAGGATCAGTAGAGCATAGACTTGAGGAGCTTCAGCCAGAGCTTCATAAAATAGAGGAAACACAATCAGCAAGGGTCTCAAGGGTAAGAGCAAACTCACTATGCGATATTTGAGAGGTTTGTAGGATAAGTCTTATTATGGGATGTTTTAAGCAGAACTGTAAAGAGGGGGATCAAAGTGGATGGGGGTGAACCACATGGGGTTTGGCAAAATACAAAGTAGAGGGGTAAAACTGGCTGGTCCAGTGTAAGCATACTGCTGGTCCTTCCGCTGGCCAAGCCAGCAGAAATCCTTTGGGTCTTGAAGTCCCCCACATTTGGCTTCTCTGGATATATATCACTTGAACGTTTCATTTAACAATGTCCTCTCCTTTCTCTGTAATCTCCTTGCATTCCTGATTATAATAAGCAGGCTTAGTGCAGATAGAAGGTGTTTGTTTTCTTCTCTTTGTTTTCGTCTCTTTGTTTTCGTCTCTTTGTTTTCTCTCTGATAGGAAAAAAGGCAGTCTCATGTTCCTCTTCCCAAATGTAATTGAAGGGTGGGATCCATTATAGTGTGGAAAGGTATGATAGTAATATAGCATGCATATGATAATATATAGAAAGACAAAAATGAATATTGAGTTTTGACAGCTCTATTTGAAGAATTTCAACAAGACAAGGTTTATGCAATTTAGTCATTTGGCTGTGAGGACATTATTTCTCTTCCACACTAGTGATAGCAGAACTCATTAGCCAACTCCAGAAAACTTTGGAAAAGTACTCAAAGTTGCTATTCATCAAAATTTAGTGAAAAATCTAAGCAGAGGAAAAAAAAAACCTCTCCAAGTGCCTTACTGGGTTCTACATTCTGTTCAGTACATCTGGTGAGCAAACCACTATGTACAGTGATACACTGAGCACAGAATATACTTTCTCTTAACCCACAGCAATATGTTTGGGATGCTGCAAGAACAGCTGATGGTACTATATTTGTGGATACATGGTTTTGAGAACAAAGAGTTGTAGATAAATAGGCTTTATTCAATTTTCTCCATGTGGAACAAAATTATTTTTTAGAGATATAGTTTTCTTGGGGCTTGTCAGGGTTTTTTACAGAATATTTAGTCGTACTGTTTATAAGTAGTCTTCTGGATAGTGCTATTTAATTATTTTTTATAATCACATTCAATCCATAAAATATTTGTGCATTTTTTTTCTGTGTTGTTATGACTACAACTGACATTCTCTAAACCATTTGTTATACAAGAAATGGGCGTGAAATAAGTATTTTTGAGTTTGCACATAATTCTGCAGTTATGTCAGTCTTTTTTCAATGGTGCCTGATGGAATATTTCATTTAACCCATCAAATAAGCAGGTATTTGGAGAAAGAGCATATGGTGTTTATTCTGATGCAGTGTTTCTATGTATGTGGATTCAAATATGATGTGGATTTTTTTGTCAATTTTTACAATGTTTGTCAGAGAAAAAAGGTTATCTCATCACAGTATTTATAAAATGTCCACTTCCCCTAAATAACAGTATCTGTCCACAGAAATCACATAATGATTTAAGGAGAAAGTTTACTTTAGGATTTTTAAGGGTACACAATGAGGGATCAGAATTTGAGATATGGCAGTTCTATACTTATCCTTTTCTACTGACTACTCCATGAAGAAATTCAAATTAAAAGATGTGAGTAAAACCTTTGTGATAAGAGATGACATCCAGGCATCTGTCTTAGAGGCATTATATATATTTTCTTTATCTTAGTGTAAAATGTGAGAATTATCATGCCCTGATGCTGCATTTTCTGAGGCTGAATGTCCCTCAGTGTGGGTCACCCTGTGCTCCAGGCATGCTGAGTTTTCTAATATAATAACCCAGCTGTCTCTGCTGCTGACATCTAGCATACCCTACATCCATACTTTTGGTGACTGCTGTTGCTACACTAAGGTTATGTGGCAGGGAGTAGTTTTGGGATCACTGCATATTTATCACTTTTTGTTGCCAAACACAAGATCCAACAGATGGATACTGGAAAGCACATTTGGGTGTTGTAAGGGAAACAGGAAAACCTAGAGAATATTAGCAGCCAATGGAACACATCAGTTCATGAGTCATCTAAATCTCTTTAGCCATCTCAGCCTTAAGTTCATTTTTAATGCAGTCATAGAAAAGTAGAAAAGGCCTTTTGTCCTACCTGTGTCCTCTCCTCTGCAGAAATGTGGCACTGGAGCCTGGGGCTCCCCTGCAGCCTAAGCTCAGATTCAAGTTACCTACCATCCCTTCTCCTTTCCTGCTTGTGTGCAGTCCTCCCACTTCCCTTTCAACTCCTCAACCCTTATCCTGAGGCATTTTAGCACACTAACCTTGCAGAAAACTGCAAACTTTCAGGTGTCTTTTCTCCAAGTTTAGCGCAAAGAATGAGATTGCTAAGAGACACATCAATACCAGAATTAATGCAACTGGAGAGGGCACAAGCTCTGTTAAGTCATTCTGAATACATAATATGTGCAGGGCATAGGCTTTTTCTTTAATTACCACAAAAACTTGAAGTTACATCTTTTTTTTTTTTTTTTTTTTTTGTTTAATGGTGTTTGGTAAAATAGTTGCTTGGTATAGTGGATCAAAAATTAGGTGTTTGGAGACAGGCAGGGAACCATAAAGATGACAAAATGGAGGTGAGAGAGGAGCTTGCAAGTGAATTACGTCTGGTAGTCAAACTCCGACTTTCTCCTTCCATTTAGCACTCACTGCCTGTATTAGCCTCTTCAGATTTATGCTGAGAGAGACTGAATATGAAGATTGATTTCCTGATACAGGTGGTCTCCCTTGCAAGGAATTAGCGTATTTACAAGAAGCGTACTTTTTGTACTCTGCTCCTCCATGATTTCATAAAGGCTATTAGTTTTTTAATGCAGGAAATAAAGCTCAAAAAATATGTTAGTTGGTCTTTTGTTTTTCCAAAAAGGGCTGCTTGAAATCCTTTCCCTTGGTAATGATCAGCAAAGTTCTTATTACTGGGAACTTTAAAATGTCTGTTGACCTGCAAAACAGAATGTGAGTGATGTGGGCATTACTTGTATAATTGGTTTTGTGCATGCTACAATCACATACTGGTTTTAAAGTATACCCCCTTAGTATGTTCATTATATCCGTCTCTCATCCGTTCTGCAATAGATATTTGCAGTCATTCATCATTGTTTATTATTAGAAAAGCAATAGATAGGGAGCAGAATCATGTATTTTTACAGACTCACATTACAGTTTCTAAAGAACGAACATGTTAATATAGGAGGCATGGTAGGGTTCACATTTGTCCTGTTAACTTATTAACTTCTCCAAATTCAATACATCTAAAATAGCATTTTTTTAAATTCTTTTTTTTTTAATTGTTTCTTTGTCTTCTTTCTACTTATCTCTGCTTAGTTAGTAAGGATCAGAAACAAAACCAGGACCCCTAAACTGGTAATTTGGGCTTTATCTGCTGGTAATGTGATTTATTATTAATTCTTGCTTCTTTTTATGTTAACTTGTTCTCATTTTAACTTATTTATGAACTTTTACGATTTCTAGATGTATATCTTTTAAAGTAGACTACATTTTTTATAGATCTTTAAAGGAATATTTAATTGTATAAACCTTTAAAGACTCAGATAAATCTCTTGTAAAGCATATCCAATGTGAGTGGCATGTCCATAATTTAAAGCTGTGTATCACAGTATGCCATAAAATTTTCTTATCAGAAGTTCTTGGCAATATAAAATTGATGCTTGGTGCTACCAGGTAATGCAGTCTTTCCTGGAAGTTACCTTTTTCTGAATTACGCTTAAACTAGTCTCTTCATGGAGGTTGTTGTGCTCTGGACTTATTAATAAGCTTCTTGGTGAATCAAAAGCAGTTCATCCATAGCCATAATTAGTAGAGAATGGCTGTGACAAACTTAGTGGTTTAGATTACCCAAGACACCTTGATTACTGTTCGGCAGCCAGAAACTGAATATTCGACTTTGTGAATCAATGCAGTACTGGATACAGCAGTCCAGGGCACAATTTGTTTGCTCCAAATTGATAACCTCTTGCTGCTCTATTTCTCAAAGGGGTCATTTGCTATGGCAGCTATTTCTATTACTTTTCTGATTGCAAACTACCTTGCCTCAGTGTGTAAGAGTGATAAGGAGAGAGGAGATCCTCATTGTCAAACTGCAAGAGCTTAGCAGAGGTTTGAATAAAAAGGCTATTTGTCATAATATCCTCCTAGGAGGGATATTGCGGTTGGGGTTTGATAGTCCCAGTTCCACTGTCATGACAGAAAGGCTAGTTTCACTCATGTCAATGCCTTTGTGAAGAACCAATTATGAACCATATATCCCATTTAGGTATTTGCACTGTATTCATTAATGTAGACTTGCAAAATTCCATGGAGACCTCACACAACAGCTGTGGGTGTAATCACTCTACATAGTCCAACTAGTAGCAGGCTGCTGCTATGAAGAGTCGTTCCACCCCGTTTGAACTTTCCCACAGAGAGACACTATTGTCTCTGTATTAATAATTCAGCCACACGTAAGTTCAACCAGCAGGTTTTTTTTTAGAAAAGGACCCCTCTAACCAACCCAAAATAAAATCTTTTTAAGCCATCTTAGGTGTCACTTAGATATGTTGTCAGGATAGCAACCAACTATCCTGTTGCCATCAGCAAAGGGCCTGAGTTTTATTACAATTTGTGTAATGTGAAAAGTCACCCTGACTTACCCAAACAGAAAAAGACAGGGAGCTTATGCCTTCACTGAGTCAAAGAATGGGTAATTTGCCCATCTGATCTGGGCTAAGAAGAGATGTGCATTTCTAAGGAAGTGAAACAAATCTTATTTTGATTCAGATGGATGGTCAGACTGTTGCTAGAATGAAGGAGAGGTAAAATGATTTTAGAAAAACAGATAAAATCTCTCTAGACATACTGGAGGGTTCCAAAATGGAAATTAATTCTAACCCTGTGTTTCCAAGACAAGATTTTCTTTCAGGGATAATATTTGGGGTACAATGCAGGGGGGAAAAATAAAACCTACAGATGCCAAAGTTCATACTTGGTAGATAAAGGGATTTTTTTATTTAATCATAGGGCAAGTAGATTAAGCACCCATTACCTCTTCTCTTTTTTTATAACTGTGCTAGCTACTTCAGATGTTTTTAATAACTTCATCTTTTTTTTTTTTTACCTTTTTTTTTTTCATTTTTCTTTAACCTAGCTTGAGATAAAAGCAATTTTAAGACAACCCACTAACAACCTGCTATTCATTGAAGACTAAGGCAAGTCTGGCCACTTTACCTCCCTAAATGCACAATTCCCCCGTGGTCCCAGAAATAGCCAAAAGGATCTGCAGTGTTTTTGTGTACAAAAACTGCATGACCCGGACAAGGAGCTTACATCTCACTGGTCAAGACCACAGAAAAAGGTTTCTACCAAGAGACTATCTAACATCAAGTTAAGATAGAGGAAAACACGCCTCAGTTCTTAGGATCATTATTTAGTGAATCAAAATATCTAGAAACAGTTTGTCTATAGTTAAATCAGAAACTGACAATCATTTAAAAATATATGGACTGAAGGTTATTTAAGAACTTGAAGTTTAAGCACAGTAATTAATTTGAATAGAAGTCATGCATATATCAAAAGTTCTCAAGGTAGAAAAATAGTTTTGTGTTTTATTTTACCCATCTCTGGTGCACACAAACTTTTCATAAAGCACTCTGCAGTACATGTCTACTATTCTCTTCATGGAAAAAGAGAAATTATTTTGTGTAAGAACTGATACTGATCACTGAGAATTTCAATATAGAAACCACCACACAACTCTGAGTAGTGAAAAAAGTAAAGTGGTAGTAAAAAAAGAAGTAGTAAAAAAAGAAGTGAAGCCAAACCAAGACTTGTATGTTTAGTCGTCAGTAAAATAGGCTTAAGGAAGTGAACTTTGACTGCACTTTAAACTTTCTGTAACATATGAAGAACAAAAAAAGAAAGCAGAAAAACATGTGTAGCAATAGCAAAGCCAGTTGAACTGCACAGATATCATCTGCAGGCTGGCAACTCAGCTGTGCTTTTTACTTTGGGAAGTAAATACAGAATTTTGCAATAGGCAGGGCAAAATACTTGCCCTCTTCTGTTCTTACTTTTCCTTTCCCTTCTTTTCTCATATTTCAGTGAACTATGAAAACAAGATGGAAATAATGGGGAAAAGTTGAAGACACTGAAAAAAATATTTGATTCTTTTAGACTATAAGTTAAAAGAGAGATGTGTGATACACTTTTGAGATAATTAGAATAATGCAAATGGTTTGAGAGACTTTAGTGTCCCAGAAGAAGGTTATAGAAAAAATGATAAATTTAAAACTAGTAAGTCAATGGGACTTTATATGTTGCTTCCAAGAATGAAGGGATATAATACTACACTAGAAAATTCCCTATTTTTAAATTAAATATGCCATATACATACTTAATTAACACTATATTGTGTGTACTTACTGCTGAGATTTATGATGAACTATTAACATGAAAATGGCAAGTTTTGCATATTTTTCCTGCACTAAAATGCAAGATTTACAGGTGTAGCCTATGCAGAAAAATAACCCTCAATAAAATGTAAAAACAAGGGTTTTGGCTGATTTTCTGTTAAGATTCCTTAGAATTCAGTAGTAAGTGCGTAAAATGCATTCTGATTCAGCCTTATGCACTTCATACCTTTTAGGAGGTAAGCATTGGTAAGGGAAATGGGTTTTTTAACCCTTTTAAATCTACTGAATTTTGAATTTTTATATTAGAAATCACATTTATCAATCATATAACTCTGCCTAAGGAAGGCAAAATTTTTGCATGTGCAGTGATTACAGTGATTAGAATTCTTATCCAAAATTTCCACAGAAAGCTCAGCATTTAAGATTTGCCTTATAAGTCCTCAACTGTCTTAGAGCAGATAGGTTGTCAGGTCAGCCTCCTTTAAAAATGGGACATTGTTGTAGATATTAAAGCATAAATCTTTCATAGTAACTTACAGATTTTATATTTTGGATTTAAACATTTTCTTGTCTAGGGTTGAAGATAAATAGGTTGACTAAACTTATATTCTTGCTGAGCCTTTCTGTTTTTCTTTTACTAGTATATATTTTCCCTATAGTTTTGTCCCTACAGCAGAATTTTGTCAAGCTTGAGCTGAAGTACCCATGCTTTTTGCTCTGTCTGTGAATTATATAATGTATATATATCTGGAACTTCAATTCCCTTTCCTGGTTTTATGTCATGTTAACTTCTAAGCAGATGGTTGCATGCTGACAGTTGTCACTTATATATTAAAGTAACTTACAGTTGACTGTTGCTCTTGTCTTGAAGAGAGTGTTGGATCAAATGGGAAAAGTAGTTGTCCTGCAAACAAATCAAGTTTTTATCATAAATTTGACATGCATCACAAATTAATGGAAGCAGTTTCTATAGTAATAATGTAATCCCTGAAAGAACTGCAGCTGTCTATTCAGGTGCATTCAATCTCTCCTTGATGGGAATAATTACCTTCCATCCTTGCTGGGTAATTGCCTTTTGATTGAGGTCATCAGAGCAATCAAGACTGAGAGGCAGAAATCATTGCTAGGGTAAAGAAAGAAGGGGGAGGAGGGTAGAGACAGAACAGATATTTTAGAAGGGAGTATTAATAAAGAGAATTTACATGTATTTTGCTGCTTCTTTGTTTGTAGTGATATTTCAAATGATGTGATTATATGAAATCAGTTGGCTGTTAAATATGCTAAAGCCCATGTCTACCTACTATATTTTCCTCTAAAAGAAGGTTGTTATTCTGTTTGTCCTTGAACACAGAATTTTCTAATTCCAAGCTTTGAAAATAATTTCCTTTTGTGGATGTCTGCATCAGTCTGTTCTTATTTAGTTATGTAATTATTTTTATTCCCCTGCGTCTGTTAATTGTTAAACCAATGAATTCAGTAGCTTTGATTTTTGCTCTTATCTTTAGATCCTAGTGTGGGTCAGTATTGGAAATTGCTTTCACCTGTTTAAAGATTGAACAGCAATACAGTTTAGAATGCCATTTATTATTCTAGTACACAATTTTCTAGTTGGTCTGTCAGACTTTGCAATGAAGGCAACAATTGCCTAGCCTAGTAGCTGACAGTTTTGTATCCCTCGTGTCCCATTGTATCCCTTAGTTGTACTGAAAAGGGATGTTTTGCTTTGGTTTTACAAATTATGGGGAAAGATCATAAGGTACTTCTATGCAATATTTTCTTCCTTTTATAGCAATATTGAAGCAGACAGGGAAGTGCTCTGCCGCTTGAAAATATATTGAATTTTTTCCTCGTAGGTGAAAATATCAATGACTTATGTACATTAAAAAAAAAAAAAGTTATTTTGCTTCCAGGTGTACATGAATAAATTTAAGTGATGGAGAAAGATTAGCAGGATGACTCATGTTAATTGAGAAGAAACTGTTGCGTTATATGCTATATAAAATATATGCATTTTAAATTATAACCTTTGCATTAGTTTTTTAAGTAAATCATGAAATAAAATATAATACTGTGGCCTAAAGGGAATTTTAAAGGCCATTTAGTCCAATTCCCCTGCAATGGGCAGAGACATCTTCAACTAGAGTGGGTTGATCAGAGCTCCATCCATCTTCCCCTTCAAGTGTCCAGGCATGGGGCACATGCCAGATCTCTGGGTGTGTTCCAGTGTCACCACCCTCATTGTTCAAGATTTCTTCCTTATATTTAGTCTAAATCTACCCTTTTGGTTTAAACCTATTGCCCCTTATCCTCTCACAACAGACTCTGCTGAAAGGCTCATCCCTGAGCTCCTTTTAAGTACAGAAAAGTCATAATAAGGTCTCCTCAGAGCCTCCTCTTTTCCATTTTGTACAACCCACACACTCTCAGCCTTGAGAGCTTTTATATAGGAAATATATGGGAATATATATAGAAATATGTAGGAAATTGCTTCAGACCTCTGGTTGTTTTTATGACTCTCCTCTGGACCTGCTCCATAGATGTGTCAATCTTATGCTGAGGACCCCAGAACTGGATGCAGTATTCTGGTGGGGTCTCATGAAGGCAGAGTAGAAGCACAGAATCACTTCCCTCGACCTGCTGGCCATGCTGGTTTTGGTGCAACTCAGTACCCGATTGACTTTCTGGGCTGCAAGGGCACATTGCTAAGGCACGTGCATCCTCTCATCCTTGCTTCCTCAAGCCCTTCTCTGCAGGGCCTCTCTGAATCCCTTCATCTCCCAGCCTGTAATGCTACAGGGGGTTTCCCCAACCCAGAGCAACAGTTTGCACTTGACCTTGTTGAAATTCCTGAGATTCTCATGGGCCCATTTTTCAAGCTTGTTCTGGTCTCTCTCGTTCGCATCCCTTCCCTTGAGCATGTCAACTGCATCACTCAGCTTTGTGTCTTCAAACTTCCTGAGAGTGCATTCAATCCCACTATGTCATTGATGAAGATATAAAACAGTACTGGCCTCAATATGGACCCCTGAGGAACACCTCTTTTCACCAGTATTCATCTGGACATTGAGCCATTGAACACTACCCTCTGGATGCAACTGCTCAACCAAGTTCTCATCCGTCAAACAGTTCATCTTCAAATCTGTATCTCTTCAAGTAGGGGACCATGTCAAAGGCCTTACAGAAGACCGAATAAATGATGTTCATAGGTCTTTGTCCACTGATGTAGTCATTCGAATGTAGAATGCTGCTGGGTTGGTCAGACAGTACTTGCTTTCAGTGAAGCTATGCTGGCTGTCTCGAATCACCTCCCTGTCTTCCATGTGCCTTAGCAATGCTCCTAGGAGTATCTGTTCCATGATCTTCTTAGACAGAGGTGAGACTGACTAGTTGATAGTTCTCAATGTCCTTTTTTCAATCATTTTTAAAAGTGGGTACAGCATTTCTCTTCTGGTTGTCAGGGGCTTCGTTTGGCTGCCATGACTTTTTGAATATCATGTAAAGTGGCTTGGCAACTACATTAGCCAATTCCCTCACGACTCTGGGATGCATCTCATCAAGTCACATAGACTTATGTATGCTCAGGTGGTCATGAAGCTGATCTCTTACACTGGAAGGAACTTTGCTCCTCAAGTTCCTATCTTGCCATCCATCCACTCAAGGTGTGGGAAGATGGATTTCCATTGAGGACTGAGGATAAAAAGTTTTTGAATACCTCAGCCCTCTCCTCATCTGTAGTTACCACTCTGCCTGCCTTGCTTATCATGGGCAGTAGACTTTCTTTGACCTTCCTTTTCTGGCTGACATACCTGCAGAAACTCCTCTTTGCATCTTTCGCCACATTCAGCTCCAGTTGTACCATTGCTTGCCTGACCCCATTCTTACACAGCTGGGCAACATCCCTATACTCTTCCCAGGATATCTGTCCCTGCTTCCACAGTCTGTGCATTTCATTCTTGCCTTTTAGTTTGGTCAGCAGGTCTTGATTCATCCAGGCTGATCTCTTGCATTCCTTGCCTGATTTTTTGTGACTGATGATTGAGAGCTCTTGCACTCTGTGGAGGGCAGCATCAAAGATCTGCCAGCTCTGTTCTGCTCTCGTGTCCCTGAGAGCACTTTTCCAGAGAGTCCTATTGACTAACTCCTTGAAGAGCTGGAATTGTGGTTTCCTAGAATTAAGGGTCCTGACTTTACTAGTCATAAATACAAATAAGAGATTTATGTTATGTGTAACCTGATGTTTTTATTTATGACTGCTGTAGAGGAAAACACAAATTCTGACTGTGCTGTTATTTCCCTCATGCATTTAACAGGAGTTTGTCCCCAGACAGTAAATGCTATCTGTTCTTTGGAAAGTAAGTCTTTGGATATTTCAACTGCCATGTAGAACTAAGTCTGATAATTCATGCTCAGGCTGGTAAACTAACTGTTCAGTGAAAGTTCAGTAGGTTAGGTCTTTTTGTGCATAAATGTATTATATCACATTTTAAATTTAAAATAAAAATAAGCAATATGTAATGAGCTTGAATTTATAGTAAATATGGAAACAGTTTAGGGAAGTTTTTCTTATGTTGTTTCTGCATGGGACTACTTGATAAATTTTCATGAGCCTGTGTCATGGTTTAACTCCTGTGAGAAACCAAGCTCTATGCAGCCTCTCACTCACTCTCCCACCAGTAAAATTGGGGAGCAAATTGGAAGGGCAAAATCTAGAAAACTCCTGGGTTGAGATAAAGACATGATAGGGGAAGCAAAAGCCACTCACTCAAGCAAAACAAAACTAGGAATTAATTCACTGCTTGCCATGGTGTGGTGGTTTGACCCTGGATCAATGCCTGGTGTCCAGTAAAACTGTTTCAAGGCCTTTCTTCCCCCTGCCTTTTCCCTTTCCAGAGGGAAGAAAAAAAATCAGCTAGGAATTTACGGCTAGAGATAACAACCAAAAGGGGAGCTTTGATTAATACCACAGGCAAAGCAGGACTTAGAATAATGCTTAAATTTATTACTAACAAACTAAAACTAAAAATAAGAAATAGAAACAGGTTAGAAACACCTTTCCACCACCACCTTTCGCTCTGTCCATGCTCCCCTCCTTCCCCCAACAGTGCAGGAGACAGGGAATGGAAGGTTTCCAATCAGTTGTTGTTGGGTCAGCCATTTGCAGATATAAGTCCAAAACTTAAGCAGCAGTTCCTCCAAATGTGCTGTCTCAGGGGGCTTTCCTGTGAGCTTGCTTCACCACAGTTGTCGCCGCGGTCACAAGGGAATCATAACTCTGAGTCTTTCCCCTGCCTTCCATGAGGTCCCGCCCATGAGAGGCAGGCAGGTGTTCAGCAATCTCCAGGAGAGCAGGACCCTGTCATGTGTACTGTTTAATTGGGAAGGCAAACACCATTACTCCGAAAGTTCCCCCCTTCCTCCTTCTTTCTTCCACTTTATATATTGAGCATCATATCATATGGCATGGAGTGTCCCTTTGGTCAGTTTGGGTCACCTGTCCTGACTGTCTCTCCTCCCAGTCTCCCATGCACTCCCAACTTTCTTGCCAGCATGATATTATGAAAAGCAGAAAAAGATTAAGCTTTGTGTAAGCCCTGTTCAGTGATAAAAAAACACCCCTATCAACCCTGTGTTCAGTACAAATTCAAAACACAGACCCATAGTAGGCACTGTGAAGAAAATTAATTCCAGCCAAAATCAGCACAGCCTGTTTCAGAGACATACCATGAAGCTTCAGATTACAGTGTTCTTGAACTAGTGTTGAATTAATGGGAGCAGATGATTTACCATTTCCAGTGACTCCTCAAAAATTGTTAACTCTTCAAATCTACTTTTGGGAAAGTCATGAAGAAAAACTTGTGCAGCAGTATTTCCTTTTGTTTTTAAACATGTACTTATATAAAATGGATACCTTAAGACTGAAAGGACTCAGTATTTCAAATGGTGTCATTAGTGGCTACGTATTTGTTGCATTAAGCTGCTCTGTTATTTGTAGTGATGCTATGAACAACTTTTCCTCTTTTAATAGGAAAATTTATGACTGATTTCTATTATTCTTACTGAAGAGATGATCTAAAATTTAGAGTCTAAATCTGCAATCAAACATGTTAAACATGTTTGAATATGTGCACTTTTTGACAGAAGAGATTAACAAAAGCTGTCTTAGTACTCATCAGAAAATAGAGTTAAAAGGAACATCACAGAAATGTATTGGTTTGCTGATAATCCTGCTGTATAAAACTAGAATACATATTTTCATTTGCTAATCCTATTTACAGGAGATAAAGTCCCATGCTTCAAAGCACTGCCAACCATGAACAGCTTGGTGTTTGGCACAATAATACTGCTGCCTGAGCAAGTGAAGCATTGTGTCTTGCTCCTTTAAGTAACCCAGTTAAATTGGCTTTGGCTACTACACCTGCGATTATGGAATGCTTCATACTTTTGGCATAAACAGAATAATGATGGCGAGAAATTTTCAAGGTACTGCCCAAACTACTCAGAAAAACAGATGCAAATGAGAGAAAGGCTCTTTAGAAGAAGCAAGGTCTGGATTTGTTCTGATAGACAGAGCGATACTGCTGGAGAAGATATTGGATTTGACAGAAAAACACAGAAGAGATCATGGTGAGTGACAGTGGGAAGGAAAAAATGCTTGGAAGTTAATGGTGTGGAAATAAGACAGGTTCACCAAAGCTCTATATGTAACTGAAAGGAAATAGTTGCTGGTAAACACTAAGTGCGCCTGAGTGCACAGGACGCACAGTTGGCTGTTATAAGAGGTTTCTTGCTGCTCCTTCAGTTAGTATAAATCCTTTTTCATTCAAGTGAATGAGTAACTATTATAAGACCATTGCAGTATGTTACATGGCTTTGTCATTTACAAGTGGAAAAAATAAAGTTTAAAAAAAAAAAAAGAAAGAATATGTATTAATAGCTGCTTCCATGGGACAGAAGCAAATTTTCTTCATTAGCCTCCTAACGGAGCTTTACTCCATGTCTCACTCATGTTTTTTACCTCGTCTTCACCAGATGCTTGAGCTTAATTTATTGGTCTCCATCAGTCTCTCTTGTTTCTGTTCAATTTTCTTGTTTGAAATTAAACTGCAAGTTCTTTGGAATACGAATGTGTGTGCTTGAACAGTGCCCAGCACAAGTTGTGTGATTTTTCTGTGGGAGTTCTGCTGGAATATTAATCAGATGGTGTACAGTTTTTGGGAAGACTTAAGGGCCTCAGTATATTGGCAATATGACTGTAAAATGTAATCCTTTTTTTGTTTGTTTGATTGACTATTAAGGACTTGGTCTTGAAATGATGCGTGCAGAGATGTATTCTTCTGAACTTCTAAAAATGCAGCTTGGATCATGAGATGAAAATGTATGTGAAAGCTGTTTTGTCAGCACTTAATCATAGAAAGAGATTGAAAACTTAAGACATGAAACTGCCTTACCTCTTAATCCTCACAGGCTGAGGTGAATTACTTGATAGTCAGAGAGGCAGAAAATGTTGCTATCCTTTCTCTTGAGTGCAGATAAAAAGTAACTGGGTAAAAAGATTAACTATGGATATCTTATTCTGAGTCCTAACTGCTTTCTAATACAAAACAGTTAGCCACAGTTGACAGCAATAAAACTTCAGAAATATTAAAAGAAATGTAAATGAAAAAGAATTCATATTTTTAAAGTCCTGATCTTCATGAAATTATAAATATTTAATAAATCCAAGTCAAATGCAAAATTGCTGTTGTCTTTAGACTCCATGTTTTAAGGGTCAGCTAGCTAAAACAAAAAATGAGAATGGAAGATGCAAATTACCATGGTTTTAGGCCTGAAAATGTTGTATTCAGGGTGTTGTTCAATGTACTTGTTCGTAAATCAGTGTTTCCTGTTTCTGTTAGAAATACTGCATAATCATGACAGTTACTGTTACTCTGTAGAATCATTCAACTTTTAAAAGTTTTCCACATTCTTCTGTGCAAATATTTAGCTTCAGTAAAAGCCTGAAATATGTTCTTTTTGTTCTTATTTGAAGTATATGGTAAAATTGGATATGAAAGCAGAGAACATAGGCATGCTGAAAATAATTAATGAGATGTGTTAATGAATTCATTATGTACTTGCATAAAATAGCATATATACTAGAGTGCATAACCAAACAACTTAGATTATTTTTTTTTATTTGAACATAAAAAGATTCAGGGAATTATATTTTTTAAGATCTAATTCTGTTAAACACAATAAATTATCTCAATGGCTTTTTCTGTTAAGAATTATATTAGGGTGTGATTTGTTAAGATTTCCTATCCATAACTTTTCTTATCTCAAGGATAAGTTGCTAAAAGAAGCCCATGCCTTATGTGCTTTCTTCTGAGACTAGGAAGCTGGAGGTAGGATGGGAAAAGTACTTGAAGCAAGGGGTTCCACTTTTACCTCAGATTCCAGAGTGGCCAGAGATGTTCTTCTGTGTGCTTTGTCTGTTCTTAAGCAGAGCCATGGATTAACTACTTATGTAGAGTATAGTGCAGCTTATTAAGCTAAATTCTGCAATATAGGCCAAATTTGGAGACTCTACTCTTCATGATACATTAATGATGTTAGGAAGTGTAATACATACCAGCACCAAATACTACAGATCGGTATTTTTTCCCCTCGAAGCAGTCATCAGTAAAAAAATAATAAAATATTTTGTTGAACTTCCATTCTTTATTAGTGTTCTTTTCTGTTTTTTACCAGACATGTGACAATAGAACCAGAGAGGGCACCAGCAGTGTCACAAAAGTGTAAAAGAAAGAAATCTACTGTTTCCTAGAATAATATTTGGGAAAACACACTGGAACTAGCTCTCTTGACTCTCCAAGGAATACCTAAAACTTTGAACTTCAGGGGAGTCAATTTTTATTTCTGTACAAGATGGTATTTAATCTAGCTTGATTTGGGAGGTATTTTATAAACTGTAAGCTCTTCAGGATTCTAAATCAGCTTCCCATTGAGATACAGATCTCCAAGTGAGTGAGGTCCATTAACCTCACACATAACTGATGCAGAGCTGGCCCAGACTCTAACGGGAGCAAGTGCCATCTGAATTTGTATGAACCTAGGTATTGAGATGAAGTTCAACATCCAGACTAAGTTTTTGAGGATCATAAAATGATCATAAGTCTGTTTCGTTTTAATGACTCCTTCAGTAACGTACCTTCTGGATATTCCTCACTAAATCACAGTATTGCTGTGCAGGGATTTTCTTCTAGCATGGTAGACCATAATCCAGTGGTCCACATCAACTGAAAAGTGCTTTTTTGCAGGGTACAATCTGAAAAGCCAGTAACAGTATTTGATCTACTTAAGACCACCAGTAGTGAACCATTTTGCTAAGAACCTAACAAACTCCCTTAATTGAGACAGCTCTTGCAGATTTATCCAAAACCTCAGACAATTCCCTCTGTCAGTCTCTATTCCTCCCACTTGTCTAGCTTGCACACATGCCAACTATCTTTCAGGCATGTCTGAAGCCTTGCTAGACATTTAGAAACCAGGGAAACAACAGGAGACTCTTTCCTCCAGCAGTGTTTCGTGAACACAGAGTATAGTGAAATTCAAGATCTCCATGGTGCAATAGCAGCATGATTTCTTACTAACACTACTGATCTTTAGTCTTGGACAGTGTTGTGACAGTGTTATGGCACATTGTACCATTATAAATAGTACCAAAGGCTGCTGAGGGAAAAAAGGTCATTGCTAGAACTTCAAGTTAGTTGGTTGTTTTTGTTTTCTTTTTCACATACTTTCCTTTGCATATAATGTAAGTCTTTTTCTTCTCTGAGTCAATAACTGTAAAGAACTTTTCTTCATAAGTAAGTTTAAAAAAATTCCTAAACCCAGTATTTGGCAGAACCTAATAATCCAGAAAATTACTTTACATTTCTTCACTTAAAACAATGGTTCAGGATGCTGCTGGAGTGAGCAAAAGATGAAGCATGATGGGTCACAGAAAATATTCCTCTATACATTGTCCCTAACATTCACTGAAGAGCATGCCTTTAGGTAGACATTTTTGTCCTAAAATCTTTTGGCTAGCAATCACTTTTGGCTCAGAAATCACATTTCTTTTATTATGGTTTTTTTGTTTGTTTGTTTGGGGTTTTTTTGTTTTTGTTTTTTTTTTAATCTAGCAACTCTGCTCTCTGCACTACTGTCCCAATAAACTTCTCAGATCTGCAACATCTTCTGGAAAACACACGCTTGGTGTCTGGATAAAAACATTATCCTTTTGACCTGGCTCCTGCTGGTTATATTTCGTAACTTCTGGCTTATGTTTTGATATGCCTTTTTGTGGCCTTCATGATTTTATACAGCATATCTTCTCTAAGCCTTCTCTTTTTCAGACTGAAGAGTCCTAGCTTACTTAGTCATTACAGAGATTTTTCATACCTTGATTTCCTCTGGACCATTTCAAAATATACTGTATTCTTTTTGAGATAAAGAGTGAAACTTAGGTGTGAGAAAATCAGCGGTTTCTATGGTAGCTTTATGATGTTCTGGATTCTGTTTTTACACCATTTGTTTGTTTTCCCTTTAGATTTCTGAGTACAGAGCAAATATCTTCAGTGATCTATATTGGCCCAAAGAGCTTGTTCCCAAGTGGTCATCATCTTACATAGTTAGGATTTATTTTGTTCCTGTACATCTTTTTATAATTATATATTAAACATTTTTATCCTAAAAATACAGAAAATGTTCGCTGATTCAGATCCTTTCTCTGTTGGTGGCAAGAGCAGGTACAGTCTAGGTAAAGCATAGGAGCCTGTCTATTTTGTGGAGTACCTTTTAATCTGATGTGGTAGGTAATTTCTGTAATCTTTTTTTTTTTTTCTGTTTCATCATAATTTCTTTAGAGGTATTAAAACATAAACCTGCAAACATACATTTTAATATCTGTTGCTGGATATGTCACCCATTATCTTTTTCAAATTACTATTTGAACCTGCTGGGCATTTTCAGCTCTGGGGTTTGCCACTGCTGACTTTTCCCCACTGAGAATTGAAGTTTACTTTCATACCTTCTAATGGGATTTCAGTATGAAAAAAGAACCTTCTGACTAATCCTGTCACAGTTTAGGTTCTTAAATAACCTCAGTTTTCACATAGCCCAGTAGACTGAAGGTGAAATAGTATTTTATTTTTCAATATATTTAAGGTAAAGAAAACCCTAGTCTTAAAAAGGTTGTAAAAATCTTTGGAATAAAGACAACATTGTATGAAGAATGAAATTAGAAAAAGTAAATCTTCATGGCAAGAAAATACTCTGGAGTAAATACTCCCATTATTTTAAGCCCCTGACAAGTAAGAAGGGGATGACTGGCTGCCAGTGGGATCAGAAAGAATAAGTTTTGTCATACAAATGTGTTGATTTTATAATCTTTTTACAGAACGGTTACGTGTCTCCATGGATATAGAGGGAATATATAGTACAGATTTTGATTTTCTGCTTTCTAAAAAAAGATCAACATAAGACTAGGTGGTGAATGCAAAAAGAGGTAGAAAACTACACACAAAGTATAGCTGCCAGCAATAATTAATTAGGTAGGAAGAGTGCACTGGCCCTATATGGTTGAACTCAAAAATGAACCCTAATATTCTATACCTATTTCTGGTTGTTGCTTTCATTAAGAATCTAATGATGGAACAGAGAGCTCTGTATTAAATTACAGATCACACCTACTTCATTGAGTCTGAAGGATATTGGAAGATGCAGAGTTTGAAATTATCCTGGCAAACTAGAGCAATCAACCAGGGGAGAAAAAGATATAAATCAACATCTATAAACTCAAAATACTATTTGATATAGTAACAATTACTTCACAAGTTTGAGAGCAACTGCTTCGGTACGGGGTTCCTAGAAAGAGCTGATGAGATCGAAAGATGAAAATGAAGTACGAAAGCCATGTTACTGCAAACAGGACTATCCTGAGATATACAACCAAAAGGTTTAGGACAGAGATAGAATATGGAAAACCACTTAAAATAGATTTTATGCTAAACTCTACTATAATAGCTCTCAGTTGAAAAAAAAACTCAAAAAACTAGTGCTTCATGTGTGACTAATTAAGAAATATGTGCAGCTATGGTGAGTCCAGAGAAAAGTTACTGAGGACAATCAGAGGCTAGTGAATTTAACTGTGAAAACAGATTAGCCTACTTAAGGCTGTTTACCTTGAAGAAGATAGAACTCATATGGGACACAAAAACCTTCTAAAACATAAAAAGCTACAGCGCAGAGAAGTAAACACCATTTTTTTCAACATGCAGAGTGGATGAGATAAGAAATTGCAGCTTAGGTTCCAGAGATAAAGATGTAGATGTTCCGGTATGGGACAGCGTCTAATTGTAGACTGAGCAAATTGCAAAATGCAGTTACAAAATTTCATTGGTAACAATAAGAGAGATAATAGATAAGACAAAGGCTCTAGGGATTAACTAGGCTTTTTGATACTTTGATCAGAATCTTTAGAGCTTAACATAAGGTAAATAGATATTAATAGTGAATAGATATTAATAGACAGATGAGTGAACAGAACAAGAAATACTGAATAGCTTTCCTGAGGATAAGTGAGGTATTTAAATGTAAACTATGTGAGAAATTTTGCAATTTTCTGTCTCTTAGTCCAAGTTTAGACAACTTAAAACTATTTGTTCTCTCAGATAGAAAAGAATATAAATGTGTAATATTTCTGATAATCTTGCTGCCTCACTGTGACAGCTACAAATCAGCTAAAATGTTGGGTAATTACTTCTTATGATTATTTATCTTACTAAACATCAATTCAGATTGAGGTTGAAACAGTACTTAATGTACCAGGAATGAAAATGAACCTACTTAAGGATGAGAAATGATCTATGACAATTGATACAGAATGACTGAAATAAACATGGTCTTGAAACAGCACAAAACAAATAAACAAAAAAAAAACCTAAACCAAAACAAACAGAAAAACTCCAAACCACTAAACAAACAGAGAAAAAAAACTAAAAAAAAGAACCAAACCAACCAACCAACCAAACAAAAAAACCCCAAACCTAAAACAAAACAAAACAAATCAAAAAACCCCAACCAGTCTGCCTTAGGAATCATGCCACATCTAAGGTGTTTGTTCCCTCTTTTCTACCATTTTAAGTACCTTGATGATTTTCTAGTGGTATGGAGACCTTTACCTTTCCAATACAATCTTTTCTTCTTTAGAATGATAGAGTTTATAGGTGTGGCAGATATAATATATGCTTTTATGAAATATGAGTATCATATATTAATCTGCTTATTTTTGGTCATGCTTTATGTTTGTTTTTAATCATGAAACACCATAGCATTCAAGTCAGGGTGCTTTCTAGAGATATAAAAGTTAGTGAAGTGTTCTGTTAAATGAAAAGCATGTATTTCTGCATCTAAATAATTGCAGTTGGTTTATTTTGCTTTTTATGTCTTAATCCCCTATTTCCCTAATGTAATTCTTGCATTCAGTGAATCATATAACATATAAACCTTTCTGGTTTTTGTTCCTGCACTTTCATAATTTTTAATCTTAAACCTGAGTTTAGGAATATCAGTGTTATTTACCTGGATTTTGGCAGGTCTCCTGAAGCAATTTTATTTATATTATTTTTGTTAAAAATGTATTTTTTACCTCTGTAGCATATAAATCTAAATCTTTGGAGAATTTTTACCTTTTTGGGGACTTTTACCATTTTCAGTCTGCATTTTTTTAAAAATAGATTGTTATGAAATTGAAAGGCTCCTACGAGTATTCCTGAATGTTTAATTTTTAATATTTTAGAACCATTTCCTTTGATTGCTATTTTTAATTTAAAGATATATAAAGTTAACAATGGGATGAAAATATTAAAAAAATAAGTATTTAATTTGGTTTTAGATATATACTGTTCAATTACCATTTGGAACTCTTATGTTCATAGTTGCTAACTACAAACTGTGTTATCAGTGATTTGATGTGAAGCAGCTTTTTGCTTATTTTTGCTTTTATCTTCATTTCAGTCATTGCAGCATTTTGAGTCAAACAAGTAGTGCAAAATAATATTGCTATAATTTATACTTAAACTGTGGAATAATTTTACAGCTTTCTAAGAAACTATATTGGTCTTGTTCTCTGCTGTCTTATATAATTTCTGGCAAAGTTTAATTTGCAACAGATGAGGAAGTATGTCTGTTGGCACCCATATGTCAGTCTTATTTTAAATTCAGAAGTGAGCATTCTGTACTAATCTGTTCACTGCAAATCAAAAAAATTAGTAACAGTGTTCTGAGTCAGCCAATTCCTTGAGCACAGTAAATCTAAAGAGTACCCCACATAGTAAATCCATTACTTAAAGAGGACTTGTACTTGCCTTATATTTTCATAGGGCAAAGATTCTCTAAGGGATGCATTTCTGTAATAAGATTTACTTATCTAATGTCTTGCTGCTGGCATGATAATATAATTTTTCACTGTCATTATCAGCTTGTTTAAAGTCTTTTTCATACTGATATCCTTTATTTTTGCTAATATCTGTTCTGAAGTCCTAATCCTCTGAAACAAGTAGTTGGCAATTTGTTATATAAAACAAAATCTAAATGTTAGATATTCATAGACTGAGCTGAGTCAGAGATGAGTCAAGGTTGTTTTTTGCTGTTGTTGATGTTATTTCTTTATTTGTCTAAGAAGTGTAAAAGTTTCACTTGTTTCAGTGCTCCGATGTTTGAAACAGGGTCTCTGCTGGTTTTAAACCCCCAAACTACTGTAAATTGAACTGAAAAGCAGTTTTGTAGTATGGGCTGGTAAAATCAGAAGAATCTGAAACACATTTTAAGGCAGTGGAAGCTCTTATGAAGTATTTATGTTCTAGATTTTGTGAAAGTCCAGTTGTGCTTTGAACAACAGGGACAATTTTGTTTGAGTAAATCACAATGACTTTCAAGTTCCTAATAATTTCATGGAAGAGAGAATTCTCCAGTGAAAAGTATAGTATAAAGAAGAGGATCATTGAAAGGCTTGGGTTAGAAAGAACCTTGAAGATCATTTTGTTCCAACCCCCTACCATGGGCAGAAAACTTTTCACTAGACTGGGCTGCTCAGAGCCCCATCCAATTAGGCCTTGAGCATTTCCAGGGATGGGTCACCAACAACTGCTCTCCCAATGTATTCCAGTGCCTCACCACCCTCACAGTAAGGAATTTCTTTCTAATATCTAATCTAAACTTTATTTCAATTTAAAGCCATTTGCTCTTGTCCTATCACTACATGCTCTTGTAAATAGTCTCTTTCTTGTAGCCCCTTCAGGTACTGAAAAATCACTATTACATCACCCAAAGCCTTCTCTTTTCCAGGCTGAAGAAACCCAATTCTACCAGCCTTTCATCATAGGAGAGGTGCTTAATTCCTCTAATCATCTTGGTGGCTCCTCTCTGGACTCACTCCAATAGGTTGATGTTCTTCCTTATAAATTTGGAAGCTAAAATTTTTAAATTTTTAGCTCTTGGAAGCTAAAGAGTAAATTGTCTGTATTAGTAGTACACTGACTGGCTGTGGGCTATCTGATGTGAGTGGTATGATTTAATGTATTAAGCAAAATATTTTAGGTAGCAATGATGGAATGTTAATACGATATTGTCAGATACTTTTAACACCTTGTGTGGAATACAGTGTATGAGTGGGTGTTTATGAGTGTATGAGTGTCTCAAAAAAAAAAAAAAAGAGGTAAAAGAACCCACCCCAAAACAAAAACAAATGAAAAAAAAAAACCACAATAGGACATATGCTGTAAAACAACAAATGAACTTCAATAGTCCTTAGCCATTAATGAATGGCAAGACTTTCTAATAAGAAAAGTTTGAACAAAGCATCGTATTTGAGAATCAAGCCTGTAAAGTTCAGGAAAATGATACTACAATTTACTTTTCTGTAATATTGGGGAATTTAACTAGAATTCCTTTTCACACTCATATATCATGCTTTTTACACAGAAGGTATAATAAATTCAGTGAAAATGGAAATTAAATTACTTTCTTAAGAACTGTTTAAGGAAAAGTGAGGTAATAAAGCAGCTCTAAAAAGAAGAAAAATCTTCTAAGAAAAGGTACTTGCTAAAGTCTTTAAATATTCTGATGCAGACAAAATCCATTCAGAAAGCATGAATACACCTATACATACAAGTTTTGAACTATTGTATTTGGTATAGCAGACATATGTTTAAAATATAAAATGTTTGTACTTAATACTAAATGTCAGTATTAAAAAACATTTTACATATTACAGTTATCTTTGGTGGTTAAGATAAAAAAGAATATTATATTAGCAGAATTGTTGGAAATAATTGTATTTGAAACATTTTCTGTCATGATTCTAAGGATAGGTTTCAAGAGACTTAGAAGGGCACATTTAATTTAACATTGTGACAAAGATCCTACTTAAAAATACAGCAAGTTTCTATCCTTAAAACTGACCATATTAAGTCTGCCTTTTTATGAATATCTATGGAGGAATACAGAGAAAATCTGAGGACCAAGAACTGGCATTTGAATATCCTGATGAAAGAGGTTTTGTTTGTTTCTTTCTTTCGTAAGATACTTATTTTCATATTAGCCTTTATCTACAGTTACAGTTTGATAAAGATGGCTGGTTTTACTCTGAACAAAGAGACAGTTGAGATTACTCCAGCAATCCCTCAGGATGCCTGCATGTAGTGTTTCCTGATCTAACATGTGACAATGCAGCCTCTTCAATTCCTCTCTCCTTATTCTACTGAGTACTCTAACAGTGAGATTATTTGCTACTCTAGATAGTGAACTCTCATTATTTTCCTAAATTTTCCTAAATGTCGCTTTATTCCTGAATTATTTTCCTAAAGTTTCCTTACTTGAAAAAGATTTGATCTACTTCCTGCTCTGGGGGAGGAAAAAAAATCTTCACATGTGAATGCTTATGCTGGCCTGTGAACTATACAGACTGTGTTGATTTGGACTCTGATTCCCTGAGACATGAGGCTTCAGGCAGGGTTTTGGCTCTAGGGCTAAATACAAAATTTCAAGACAAAAAGACTTTTTTTTTTTTTTTCCAATTTAATTGCTCCCCAGCCAACATCTTCTCTACAATTATATTTAGTCAATCCTTTCTGGTTCAATATGTTTCCCAAACTTGTTCCCAAGCAAATTTTTTTTTGAGTTCTTTGAAGCAAATGTGTTGCTTTCATACAACTTATTAAATGAATTTAAAAAATTACATTGTATTCCAAAGCAAAAGAAATAAACCATCTGTAGTAGACCAAAAGGTATGCTTATCATTAGGGGTTTTGAAGAACAACCACTATAAATGCCATTCAGTGCAAAACCAGGTTCTTTTCATTAAGTAAACAGAAAAACTTCTTTTTTCTTTTTTTCTTCAAGTCAAGTGTTTCAATTCCGATGTCTGAAATATGCATTTTTCTTAGTATACTGAATTAATTACTTCTGTTTGGAACCTCTGTTTGTTTCTCATCTCATCTTATCTCTGTGTGTAGTGTACCATGTACTTTAATCATTCTAGTGTATTTCTATAGGTTGTTTATACCAGAAGTCTTTCACATTAATGACAATAATATCCTCTCAATCTTTTGTACAAGGGTCTATTCAAGGTAATATCATATAATTATGATGTTCTATGATGTTATCAATAAATATTCTTGTGGTTGCAATAATTTTGACAAAATGTGCTAGTCCTGTTTTTGTCAAAGCAGAAACATTCAGAAAAGCTTACTGTTTTGAAGAGAAAGATTTACAAGGTATTTGATTATCTGGTATACTCAGTTGAAAAATATATATGCCAAAAGTTAAGGACCGCATTTGGCTTTTGCATTTTACTCCAATATAGCCAGGATTTCATCTGAAGCTTCTTTTCTAAGATTTCTTTGGCAAAACTGTGCAGTCTACATATTTGTCTGCAAAGATGATAAAAGAAGAAATGAATTATGTTTTTCATTTTAAGTGAAAAGGAAGTAATCTAGAAATTATAACTAACTGCAGCAGAACCAAGTTAACAGAAAAGGATCAAATGTTTACGGAATACACTTAGCTCTGTAGCCTCAGAATTACATAAATTTTAGGGAAAATTACCTGATGAATGCCTAAATTGACAAATCATGGAATTGATTATCAATATTAAATGATTGAAAGCTTAGTACATAAATACATACGCAGGATGTGTTTGAATTTCAGGAGTGGTGCCAGAATAGACACTATCTATAAGCACACAATGTTTTCCATGGGAAATATCTTTTGGGAAAGTAAAATGTAATCATTTCTCAGACTTCAAAGAGACTTTTGTTTTAGGCTTTTCTTTTCAGATGTACTAACATATTAGTCTGTATCTTGGACAGCTAGAAAACAGTGTACATTATTTGCCATCTTTGCTAAGCAGATTAAAAAATTATTTCTATTCTTTCCCCTTATCAGTGCTGGCCACACCTAAAATGCCAAATGCTTTGCATTTTGATATGCACCCTCTGGTGAATCTTGCAAGGCTGATGTGACACATCTCTCTCTAGCTCTCCTGCCTTTTTCATAGCAAAGTTTATTGCTCCTGTGGAGGAGGTGTTGAAAAGGAAACATGTTCTAGAGTTTTCAGTTTGCATTCTGATGCATTAAATTGGTAATGAAACAAAGGGGTTTGTGTGGTTTTACTAGAACAGAATCTGCATTTCTCCCTTAAAAGACTGAAAGCTTCTGGCATTAGGCAGGACATTCACTTTAGGGCAGTAATATGCTAAACTGCCCCTACAAGAGGACATTGGTCAAGGTTCTTTGATTTTGCCCTTCACACTTTCCTCTACATTTGCATAGGTTCTGCATCTTAGCTAAGCTTGACAGGCTGTGACAGTACTTCTACCATTGAAACAGAACGTCATTCAAGTAATATGTCAGGCATAAACCTCAGTCCTCCTAAGCCATGTTCCCCTCCTATCAAGCTATTTTAGGTTTTAGCCTATTTACTTATTAGATTTTCAATTTCAGAAGTGCCAAAAATGGCATCATAATGAGAAATCCATTGCATGAAATCATGAGAAATTAAATTTTTTTTTGTGCCCACTTCCAAGTATGTGGAATCTGCACACTTATTTTATTGGATTCCACAGTTCATTTGAAGTGATGATGCATGTCATTGATAGGCCTTTAATGTCCCACAAGACTCTAAGAAAATGCTATCTCAGCAGCATTTTTGCTTAGAATATACCTTTTAAATTCCAGCTATAAGACTAAAGTATTCTGAGCAGCAGATATCATTTATATTTACTTTGTGGAAATTATTTTGCTGCAGTTGCTGGTCATTTGCATGTTTTTATAACACTATGGAAGCATGGTGAGGCTATCTTCATGTTGATCAAAGTGCTGAGATTAGGAAGCACTAACATTTCTACAAGAGAAAAACTGTTGGCATATGTAATAGCCTTTTTGCTATGTCATCAATGTGAGGATACATTGTAATTCAATTTTTATTCCATAGTCTGTGTTGACTTTATGTAAAATATATTCAAAGCTAGAGAAAAATACTATTTGTCTAATATTTGTGAGTCAGTCTCTTTTTTAGTGAACTCTACATGTTAGAAAGGTGAAATAGGTCCTATCCAAATAAGACTTTTACTTTTGTTGGCAATACCATTAGATAAATCATTAAGTACTTGTAAAAGCACTTAACTCCCAAAATAAGAATAAAGTTAGGACAGCTTTTAATTGTCATCAATCTATTTTCAAAGTTTTAAATGAAACCATCTGTGAAATATTATGTTCACAGTGCATGGAGATAAATTTTTTGTAAGTAGTGTAAGCTTAGAACAACTGAAGGTTGAAAGCTTGCCAGGACTCTTAGTTAATACTTCTGCATTTCACTACCACATTTTCTCTCTCTCACTCACATCCACACACCTGCAGATGTACAAACATGCACACATTTATAATCTCTGGTTCACACACTGTATTTGACCCATCAGAAGGAACTGTTGTGTCTCTCCTTTGTGTGTTTAGCTGTAGTATTAGCGAAAACTTATAGAATGCGAATGAAATGTAGAGAAGTAGGCTTCTAATTATAATTAGAATATAGAGTATTCAAATCTTATATCAATATCAAATATTACATGCCAACAGTGAAACAAAACATTTTAAGTTATCTGAAAGAATTTAAGAACAGACTTTTTTATCACATCCTACCTTTAACCATATAGAGGCTGCTCTTGTACAGAAAAAAAGTTATATTAAAAATGTCTGTTACAATATGAGATTTCACTTGCTGTTGTTTATGACTAAGATTACTGTTCAAGAGTCAAGAGGCTTCCATTACATTCCTAGTTCCAATACACATCTGATTCCTTGATATTTGCTTTCTTCTCTAGATGTTTATGCAATATGGCTGCAGAGATTTTGTAGCAGAAAAACTCAGTCTTGAATATGCTTGTATACGGTTAAAGGAAAAGGTTGGGGTTTGGTGGGGTTTGTTGTTTGGGTTTTTTTTTAATTGAAATGCAGACTTTTTGAATGGATTAAAATTTTCTTTTAAACTATTAAAATCTTTGTTGGTCTACCAATAGCATAAGATTCACGCTGGTAAAATTGTAACATGGAAATGGCATTCAACTTAGACAAATTTGTGTCATAGAACATAATTATCAGTTATGGTTAGTAAATCATGACCATGGGCAGAACAGACGACTTGACAGTTCATTAAGAAAGACAGCAGTCAGAAAGCAAGATATTTTATTAACCAAAATATCTAATGTTCTAGATAACTAGTCAATATACTAAGGAGGAGAAAGGAAAATCAGAGTTTGTTGAAATTAATTCTATCCAACACTCCTGTAAAACTTACTACTACAAAGTATTCATTTGGTACAAAGATAGCTATTGGAAAACTTGAATTTATTGCATTTAATTTTTTTGTGGAGGGAAATAACTGTCTATATTCATATTGCTAGCACTTAGCAGTACTGAAGATAATACCTAGTGTAAGTCAGAATAATAAGATATTTTAATCAAGGCAGAAAATTGAGAATAATACAAAGCACAGACACTGGTGAAGGCAGACAACCATTCAGGAGCCAGACAACTTCAGCAGGAGGAATGGCTGAGTCTTTTTGGCCCCATGAAAAACCTAACTGTTGTCATGTTTTCAGTAATGATTTTTTAAGAAGTTTGAGGAGCATTTTGGGGCAAAAAGGTACAGACTAGATGTCCGTCTGTCAGGCATTTGTCCTAAGAATAAGCAACAACACGAGATAAGGCAAAATTTCCTCCTGTACTTGGCACTGGGGAGGCCACACCTTGAATCCTGTGTTCAGTTTTGGGCCCCTGACTACAAGAAGGACATTGAGGTGCTGAAGCATTTCCAGAGAAAGGCAATAGAGCTGGGAAAGGGTCAGGATTGCCAGTGTTATGAGGAGTGGCTGAAGGAGCTGGGGGTGTTTAACCTGGAGAAAAGGAGGCTCAGGGGAGAATTTACTGCCTCTACAAATACCTAAAAGGAGGCTGTAGTGAGGTCAGTCTCTTCTCCCAAGTAACAAGTGACAGTACAAGAGGAAACAGCTCAAGTTGTGCAAGAGGAGGTTTAGATTGCATATTAGGAAAAATTTCTTCACTTTAACAGTGGTCAGGCATTTGAACAGGCTTCCCAGGGAGGTAATAAAGTCACCATCCCTGGAAGTGTGCAAAAAATATGTGGATGTGGCACTTGGGGACATGGTTTAATAGTGAATACAGTGGTCCTGGATTAATGGTTGGACCTAATGATCATAGAGGTCTTTTCTAACATAAAAATTCTGTGATAGCACTGTGAATCAGGAGTGGTTGTATTTTCAGTATTGAGACATTGATGCATGGAATAACAGTCATGTGATTTCTGTAGTAAAAAAGGGAGACACAGAAAGGAATAAAAATGCAACTTCAAGTTTTGACAGGAAAATAAAATTCAATTGCAATAATATTACCTAGTCCTTAAACAAAAAACAAACAAACAAACAAACAAAAGATAGTATAGGGATAGCAATACCTAGTCATTTTCAGAAAATAAACTTCAGGTCCTTTTTGAGACACTTGCTCTATACAGAGAAGGCGTTTTTCTTGATTTTGCCAAATTACTTTTGGGTCTGTTTCTTTAATTGTTCATTTAGGAACTGACATTCTATATGAGTAAGTAAAGCTGTACTTCTAAAACAGGCATTGTCTTGCAGTTTTAATCACTATATCTCATCTGATTTTAGCCAACTCAAAATTAGATTATAAACACAGCTCTTGTCTAAAATTTAGTTTTAAATCAGTGCACAAACAGTAGCTGACATGTATATAGATACTCTGTTTATCTTTAAACTTCCTAGTCTATTGGTAATGCTGAACACAGAAAACCAAATGGAAAACTTTTGATCTTTCTGCGGAACTTTATCATGAATATTGTAAAGCCTGTTATTTTTTAGTGTGGGCTTCTCAATACATTTCACCAGGTCTTTCTCATTTTTTTACTGGAGACTCTAAAGCTGTAACCTAGTACGAATCTACCTATAAATCTGTCTATAAATCTGAATCAGATTTGAAAGGTGATCTTAAGAGAAATCACAATATTAAGGGCAATTTGTGATTAATTTCCTATTTTTAAAATAAATAATTCCTTCCAGTTTGCATATATATTCTCTTGTTGACAACTTGGATTTAACTGAAAATAGGTAGCCCTGTATTCAGTGCATATTGCAAGTTTTATGTTAGTTAACAGATTCATAAAAATGGAAGGATTAGAACAATAATATCACTGGATATTGCAGTTATGTTATTTTAATATCAAGACTCTTCCTTTCATATCAGCTGAAGCCTCCATCATCCTTTGAAAGGGAAGGGCTAGCCCCTGCTGTGTGCTTTTAGACTGACCACAGGGTACACCTTCACTTTAGTGGAAAATTTCCCTTTTTATTAATACTTCTAGTTATTTTATAATTGCATAAAGGACAAGATGTCGGATTTTTAAATAAGGTTAATAAGATATTTTCTTACAAGGATATATGTGGATGACATATTAATGTCTTTTATTAGCCTTCACATCTTTAAGCAAGAACTGTTTTCATCAAAGTTTGGTAGGTGTCTATCTTAGTAATATTTCCCAAAGCAGAAGAAATTCTCTGAAGCTTTGCAGCTTCACTCTGACAGAGGTTCTGTCCTGACAGCCTGGGTCAAACACATGAAACTCCAAGAGTGACCTAGCAGTTGTTTTCTTCAGTCTTTCAGGACCAGCACTCCTGGTGCTTGTCAGACTAGCCTGAGTGAAATTTAATGGGAAAGTAATGCCCTCTTTATCCTAACAAGATATAAACTAGGATACTCATTACTAATACTGAGAAGAGATGCAAAGAATTGAAATTATTCAGGAAGTATTTGTTTTAGAATTAACACGGCTGTGTTTATTACCAACAGACTTGATAACAAGCATTGTCTCCTGGGCAGCCTCCTCCCCTCATTGCAAGTCACTGTTATTCCCACTGAGTGCTACTGCTCACCAGGGGGTTCCTAAAATTCTCAGCCTTCATAATTAATCAAATCAAATTATTGTCTTGGAAGAACTTGCTAATGAAATACTGTCAGTGACAATATTGACTTTGGATATGCAAAAGTGCATTATGAACCTTCTCTCAAAGCATCCACAAACAGTTTTGGCAACTTGCTGATGAGTGAACAAATACCAATGAATGCCTGTGAAGTGGAAGTAGGTATATTTTCCATAAAGTATAACTTCAACATATCTAAGAAACCAAACATTTTTGTTGTAATAAGGAGTATGGTATATTAATTACTGCCATTTGGAGACTGAACATGAAAAATAGTAAGGAAAATATTTATAGGCTTGATGTGCTTGATGTTATTGGCAGCATATCAGCTGACAATAAACGCAACAAAGCAAAGTTGAAGAAGCATCTTCAGGTAATAGGGTGATAGATGGTATTTTAGGATAACAGAAGACAACAATTAGAGGAAAAGGTGTGGGAAAGACTAGAGGAAGAATTGTAGAAATAAAAGGGAGCTGAGAGTTACAGAGAAGATTGAAAGAAAATTAGGTAGAGACTAGGAAAAGCAAAATATTGATGTCTGGGAGAGACTGCTCTGACCCGTAGTGATAAATTTCCTTATCTCACTGGTTATGGTACCGTGTAGATGTCCAATACCTGCTCTCCTATGACCAAGTTGAGTCTTTATCCCTTCACCAGGACTTTTCACACACTTGCAGTTGGAGATAGTGTGATGAGGCTCTTGGCTGGATTTGGCCTCCATGCCAAGAGAACTCCTTGGTTGTTCCTGTATGATCCAGTGTACAAATTTATTCTTGTCTACTGGGATTAACTTTATCATGAAAAAGTATGCCTTGTAAAGTAGCATTCCAGAATGGTGGACAAGGAAGAGTTTTTGAGCAATGATGGTTGAGGGTCAGATTTCCAGAGAAAAGAGATTTATCACCTTATGAGCTAGCAAAAGTGCAGTAAAGCTCAGAGGACAGGAAAAAGTATGTTACCAACTACAAAATCTCACAGCAGGAGTAAGAATCCTTTTTATACACTAGGCTCTCTTTCTCTGCTGCTGATTTCTAAGTTTGGGTCACACAACCTTCTGTCTCTACAAAGGGACAACATAGTAATCCAGTGCATGGAAGTCAGGGCAAAAGGGAGAACTAAGATCAGTGGGTCACAAGACAGACCCTTTGAGAATGACTGAGCCTTGCATGAGTCTGAAACAGATAGCAAAAACAAGACTTGAAGGCAGAAATCAAAGCACTAAATGAGACTGTGTAGGAAGCCAGTGCCATTCCTGTTAAAATAAAAATATTTCTATTTTTTATAAGAAAATGAATGAGCTAAAAATGTTATCGCATCTAAAAGAGGGTGTATAAGGACAAGGTGAAAACTTTTCTATCTCCAAGCCATTTACTGTTGTTTATAGTATAGAGTAAAAAGTAATTGCATTTCTTCGCAAAAACGAAAAACAAAGAGGGAAAAATCCAGCACAAAATCAACAAACAAACAACCGCAATTCTCTCTTTCCAAAGATATTCCAATATCCAATTATTCATGGCACAAAAAAATTGTTGGTTGGACTAAATTTGAGTACAAATTGACATAGTTTAGTTTTTACAAAAGGTAATAGAACAAAACTCACTGAATTTTCCCAAAGAGTACTTATGTATAATTTTGCAAAAGAAATGTGCTAAAAAGTGCAGCACAGATAGTTTTCATTTTTGCAGTAGTACAATGTGAAATAAATGCTCTACCATATCGAATGTCAGAATGCATATAACAGAACTGATTTTTTTAAGGAATGTTAGAAGAAAAGAACTCAATTTGGACCATTGCTTTCATGAAAAGGTGTAAAGATAAAAAATAAAAAAAGAAATTATAGAAATATTTGGATTGGTATTGGAAATTCATAAAAGCAAACTTATCCTTAGAAAAGTCTATTTTAGCTATATAATCCGAGAGAGGAGAGAAAAAACAGAATGATCTGTAGTGGAAGAACAGACTGCCTGCTCTAATGCCCATGTGGGGCTTATAGGATTTAAACAACAATTTAGTTGCTTATTTTCAAGAGCAGATCAGAAAGCCTATTTGAAATGAAAAGGCATCACATGCTGGATTTTTATGTTCCTTTAGCATTTACTTTTCAGTTTCTGTAGAAAATTTTTAATAGAAAATAAGAAATTACTGTTGTGATCTAAAAAATTGTCAGAGACCTATGCTATATATGCATCAAACAATTCAAAGCTCGTGGCTGAAATCCTTTTCAAAACAGCTTCAAGACTGTAGTGACATCTGTTAAATACATGGACCCTTTTCGTTTGTTTTTAAACTGCAATTTTCATCCTTTCTCTTCAGACAACTGTCTTTCATTGCAACTCAGGGTTGATCATTACTCTATTATCATCTTGGTATGCCCCCCTTCTGAAATTAAGCACAGAGCTGAACATGATCTCTTTTGCTATATCTTTTGGCAGTGAGGAAACTTAATTCCTCATTGCTGCACTGCAGAATACTGCAACATTTTTGTATCAAACACGCAGTGACTTCAAACCTGAAACAGATCATAGACAAGGAACTAGAATGCAGAGGTGCCAATGGTGGAAGAGATCAATTCTTCCAATTTTCTTTTTGTCCAGTGTGATAATTTTGTGTTTCAAAACTGGCTTCAGCGTGAGGAATAAGAATCATGTGTGTTATTTTGTGCTGTGGCATTTTAGGAACTGTAGACTGGGAAACATGATATTGACACTTTCACACCTGGATCCTTCTAAGCAGAGTGAGATTTGGAGGGTTTCTACTTAGAATTCTTTCACTTTCAGTATCCTGAATGTGCATGGACAGAGACATAACCTTGAGTGTCAGGAATGAATATCAAACAAAATGAGAAGTCAAAGATATGTCTTTGCTCAGTATTTCCTTTTGGTTAGCACTGGGTGACTGTGTTTCAAACAGTCCTGGGACTGTGCCTCCTTGCAGGACCCTGACTTTCTATGAAACCCTGACATGTAGGAGTGCCCTATGCCAACAGGATGTCTGAAGACATAATTTTTAATAGCAGTTGCTCTTTGCTGAAATATAGCTAATCTAGAGAGTCAACAGAAGAGTTCTATCCCGTAGATATAAATTTATATATTGATAGTGATGGAAAAATGGCATACCTTCTTCAAATTGGACTGAAATAGTTCCTTGCTGCTTGATTGCTCTTTAAATATGTTTAAGAGCAACCCATCAGGTTTCCTAAGTACCTTCCTAAAAGAATGACTTGATTCAGAACTCCTTAAGATTATGATGAAACCCATTTTACTCACATCTTTCCTAAATTGGTTTGCCTCATAGTCATGAATATATACATAAGAAGATAAATGGAGTGAGTGTCTTATACCTAGTTGCAGAAACTTGTAATTTCCAAATATCTTTTAAAAAGCAATGGAGTCAGATGACATTCTGAAATCTCATTTTCATGATATTTATCTTGCATATTATACTCTGTCAACAATAATAATAAACAGTTCTTTACATCAAGGCTTTTATTTAGAACTTTTAAATTATTTTTTTAGTTAATATATTCTTCTTTAGTTATCATTTAACTATTACTTAAGTATCTATTTCCTTTCCTTTTGCCTCATTTCTTTCAAGAGGTTGATACAGCCTTGGAGTAGAATGATAATCAGGCTGTATCACTTTGTTGTTCCCTGAAGTAGGGCTATACAGAAATCATAAATGATGCAGGAACTGCAGCACAACAGTAGGAAACAATAAGAAAACCAAAAATGTCATGGTGAAAGTAGGGACTGAGTTTGGAAATATGAAGCTGACAGTAGGCATACTGTCCAAAAAAGCTAGAGATAGAAGAAAAAAAAATGAACTGTGTTCAGCATTCTTGTTTTGGAAGAAAGTAAATGTGGGTGTGGAAACCTAGTGGTAAGAGGAGAAAGAATGTGCAATTTATTACTTTTTTTTTATTTGTTTATTTTTTAGTTTTGGAAGGAAAACACTTTATTATTTCTCAGTTAAAAGAACTTATTTTTCCCAGGGCAACAGAGCAACAGTTTCTGGGGGAAAAAAAAGGGAATATTTAGTGATATATTTAGGTATTGATACAGGCACTATCAGAGAGAGAACAATTCATTGACAAACCTAGTGTGCATTAATTGGAAGAGAACTTTAAAAGGTGAGATGTATAAAGCTTGCAATAGGTTCATGTTGAGGATAGTTTTCCTTCTGTTTAAAGGCAAATGGAGAGATGTCATTACTCTGCTGATAGTGATGAGGTTCCAGTGCCTTCAGTTGGGAAATTAACATTGCAGATGGATGGGACTGAAGCTGACCATATTGTTAACCCTGGAGAAGACTCCTGTAACTTTTGATATAGCTGTGTAGATTCTGAGCCTCTGAGATGTGAATGAGATAACTCTGAAGAAAGATACATACATGGTAAAATAAACTGCTGAATGATAACGCATCTTGAAATTTTTTTATACCCAGTCAGGATAGAAATAATTAAAAAATCACCTTGAGCATGATTTCCAAAATGGCTATATAATCCATTTGGAAAATGCACACAACTTTGAGGTGCACATGCATATGAAAAAGATATTAACTATTAAGGGAGGGTTCTGAGAGGAGATGACAGCTTTGTAGAGGTGTTGATGGAATAGCTGCACTTCAAGTAAATGTAAAAACACTCAAGAGAAGCCAGTTCTTACTTCTGTCAGATCTTACTTCTGTCTGAAAATCAGGTTCTGGTAAAATAATAAAAGAAATGCTAAGAATTTTGCAGTTACTGAGCAGACCAAGCAGATAGTAGGAGAAATTCATATCAGTTTATTTTGTTGGCTTTTGGGATTGATTTCTTTCAGTGAATACTCATCATTCTTATGAGGGTAAATTTGGCACTTTGTGGCCTCAAAGCACATCACTGGAAGTGGGGAATGGGTCACTTCAGAGTAAGATCTAACAAGTTTATTTTCTCCTCCATGTAGTCAGTATATAGTAACAATTTTCAAGCTTTCAAGCTTCACATGCACATTGCTACTTTAAAGTACATGCCTCCTACATGTAAAAGCTATTTCAGCTACATTAACAAAATGTGTTTGCAAGCTAAATCTGTGAAAAGTAAGCTAAAACTATGTATAAATTTTGGAAGGGATTATACTGAAAACATGAGTCGGGCTATCTCTAGAAACTCTCTCTATCTCTATTTTTAACATAGACCCTAGATGTGGGGAATTTGGGTTTGGGCTTTGTGTTTGTTGGTTTTTCGTTTGTTTTTGTTTGTTTCTTTTTTTAATAGAATTAATTTTAGCCTGAAAAGCCATGCCAGAAATTCTGATGATTCATGTTTGCGAACTAATTCTTTTTTTTCCCCTCTTTTTATTTTGGTACATCAGGAGAAAAGCAAAAATTTCTCTTTTTTTAATTTTTTTTCTAGACATCTATGCTTCCTGTACATTAAAACAAGTATATTTTGTAGTAGTGAAATCTTATATGTATTTTGAAATCAAAATATGGGAGTTGCCATTGATGCTAGGGATGTATGTTCAAAATATAGAATAAGTACCCAGAAAGGTACATCTAGAAAGGATCGGTTACTGCTACAGGAACAAGCTTGTAAAGAGCACATACTCCAGAGATCAGTGGAGATTAATTTTCTTTACATTTGAATAGTCTTCTACTTCTGATATATTCTGTTTTTCAGGTTTTCTGGTTTTCACCTGTGTCAAGTTCAAGTAAAATGTGTTTTATAGGTTTTCTTTAGTCATCTAGTGTGGTGCTTAGAAACATTAGCACTATTTGTTGCTTGCAGAAGACCAGCATTACCTTAATTGTTCACACTGGCTTACAGACCACTCTTTCCATGCTTTTCTTATGCTCTCCTTAAGCTCCCACTGGTGATTCTCATTGAGAAAAGAAACAGGAAAACTTTTGGGTGATACAAAAGTACATAATTTTTTGTTTTTCTAGTCCACGAGTTCCTGCCTTAGTTTTGTCTTCATTCTTCAGCTGTGCTTGGATTTATTTTTTCTTATATTTTATTTAAAGCAAATATCTTTCATAGATAAAATCATGTTGTAATCTTAGTGGAGGAGCAATTTTATTTTCCCCTCCCTAGGATTCATATTTATTTTCATATACATTTAATTTGCTAGTGTGGTGAATTACCTTGGCTGGCCACCAGATGTCCATTAAAGCCACACT
Organism: Sclerurus mexicanus; assembly: GCA_013396755.1. Taxonomy (NCBI): domain Eukaryota; kingdom Metazoa; phylum Chordata; class Aves; order Passeriformes; family Furnariidae; genus Sclerurus; species Sclerurus mexicanus. The sequence goes on from VWZF01001086.1 coordinate 305,647, forward strand.
ATCATTTCCTGTTCTCAACAAGGTGTGTAGGAGGCAATAAAATTAAAATCAAAATCTCAAGATAAGGAGAAGGAGATCACTTACCAATTCCTGTCATGGGCAAGACAAACTCAACGTGGGGAAAATTATTTTATTGTTAATTAATAAGAGAAAAGGATGATGAGAAAGAAGAACAAATTTAAACTACTTTCATGCTGCCCCTTCCCTCTTCCCAGACTTAAGTTTGCTCCTCATTCTTCAATCTCCTCCCCTTCTAAGTGACAAAAGCAGACAGGGAATGGCTGTTGTGTTCAGTGTGGTCAATCACATGCTGTCTCCACTGCTCCCTCCACCTCACACCTTTCCCCAGCTCCAGAGGAGGCAGTCATCCATGAACTTCCCCAACGTGAGCCCTTCCCATGGGCTGCAGTTCTTTATGAAATGCTTCACTGTGTGTCCCTTCCATGGGATGAAATCTTTCAGAAGAGGCTGCTCCAATGTAGGTCCCCCATGGGTTCACAAGTCCTGCCAGTAAACCTGCTTCTCTCTCCACCAGCCACAGGTCCTGCCAGAAACCTGCTCCAGTGCAGGCTTCCCATGGGCTCACAGCTTCTTGTGGGCATCCACCTGCTCCAGTATGGGATACTCCAGGTGTTGCAGGTGGATCTCTGCTTCCCACTGACCTCCATGGGTTGCGGGGGCACAGCTGCCTCACCATGGGCTGCACCACGGGCTGCAGCAGAATCTCTGCTCCTGCACCCAGAGCACCTTGGGGTCTGCACGGACCTTGGGGTCTGCAGGGCTGCTGTTCTCACGTATTCTCCCTCCTCTCTCACTGATGCTGTTGCATAGCTTTTTTTACGCTTTTTCAAATAAGTTATCATGGAGTGGCAAGTGTCACTGACGGACTCAGCTTTGGGCAAATGTGAGTCTGTCTTGGAGGTGTCTGAACGTGCTCTGTTAAACGTGCAGACATCATCTGGCGTCTTCTCACAGAAGCCATCCCTACAGGTCCTCTTCCCCTCAAATTCCTTTCCATGTAAACCCACTATGGGTAGCATTCTGAAATGTGGGTACTCATCACTGAATATTGCTGCCCAGCCCATGAGGATACCATTTCAAGAACTGCAGTGCACTGCTTGAGCATTACATTAAGCAGCAATGCACCAAGTTCATATGAGCTAAATTCAAAGGCATTTAGTCCCAATCCATAGCACAAGACCTTCTCTAGTCTCACTAATACAAAGTCACCATGTGCATGGAAGCATATGTGCCACAATAGTTCACGTCAGCAAGAGACCCTTTTAACAGACCCTTTGGTACATCCTTGCTAGGATAAACACATTTGCACAAGTTATAGACTACTAATTACTGTCAGATTATGTACTATAAGTATGTAATATTTATTTACTTTCACTTATTTACTTTTCTTCCATAAGTGAAGAAGCAAGACTTGTGTACTCATGTACAGTTAGATCTGGTTTCTGGAACACTTCATGTAGGACACTCTAGGAATTGCAAAACCCTAATTTACAGCAAAAAAAAAAAAATGTTGAGGCCTTGGTAAATAAAATAGAAACAAGAATAGGAAGAACAACACTGAAGATCTAATTTGTTTTATTGATTTTGATTTGGTATTGATTCTGTCTTGATCTTATGTTTCTTTTCCAAGGCTCTGCTTCTGCACATAAACTTCTTCATGACACATGTTTATATTGATAGCATAATATGATGTGCAATATAAAAAATAGGTTTCTGAGGGGAGCAGCAAGTTTTAACATCTGGATGTTAAAGACACAACATCTGGTTGTGGAGACACTTATGTGGCATGGCTTATCTGAGGAAGAATTAGTCATGTTATATAGTATGCCTGTCCGATACACTAGAAGAGAAAATTATTAACAGTTTTCATGTTTATATTTCAGTGTTTAGTGACTCAGAGAACTAAGACTGCAATTTCCATAACTATTTTTCCTAGCTGTAATGTGTTTCATAAGGATATTGCAGAGCTTTATACATCTCTCCAACATCTGTAGTGAGAAAACAACTTTTGAAATGAAAACTTTAAAGCTAGACCAATATAATAAAGTAAATATAATACCAATACAATAACCTGCAGAGCTGTGAGCTCATTCATAGTTTTCCCACACAATAATTTATGCTCCACAGAACAATCCACACTGTATTTACCTGCTTAGTTATACTACCAGTAGAACAGAAATACCTACTCTGATATTAACTTGTAGATGTCACTTGTAGTCCCACTTGTAATATATCTGTGGGTACTTCTAGATAAACATAAACTCATGAACAGACTTTAGCCTAGAAGCTGTAACTTCATGATAATTTTCTGTTTGACATAGACTAAATTCTTATTTATCATCACTTATCTGTATAGTCATACTTCATGCAGAAGAAGTAATCTGTGTTTCTAGACTGTTGCTTGACAAATCTCTACTGAAGACCTATTTTCTTAGTTTATGCTTCTACCACAGATCTCAGGAAAGTTATTAGGCACTGAACACTTTTAGTTTAGGACAGTAATAATGTCTTAGGTTTAACAATAATAATCACAGTTTCAACTATATTGATAAAAAAGTAATTTGACTACAAAGCACTACAAAGCTCTCAGGTAGTGCCTGTATCAATACATTCTTTGTTATCAGGTGCTATAATATTATTTTCTTTTATTCCAATAATAATTGTATTTATGTGAAAAGAAGGTAATTTTTCCCTCATTCTTGAAGGGATTTAATATCTGAGAGGTATCTAATATTACGTTTTAAATAAAAAACTGTGCTACTGAAAGATGACAATCTACCACATGTTGGTAACCAGGTGCTTCTTATCCTGCAATCAAACGAAGATACATTTTGAACTTTCAGTTATAACTGTATTTTAAAACATTTATTACAGTGTTCTGTCCAGGTTTTGGCTGGAATAGAGTTAATGTTCTCCCTAGTATGAAAATAACATTGATAACGCTGATGCTTTTGTTGTTGCTGAGCAGTGCTTATCCTAAGTCAAGGACTTTTCAGTGTCTCATGTTCTACCAGTGAGCAGGTGCACAATAAGCTGGGAGGGAGCGTTGCCAGGACAGCTGACCCAAACTGGCCAAAGGGATTTTCCATACCAGGGAATGTCATGCCCAGCATATAAATTGGGGCAAGTTGGCTGGTAGGAGCCCATCGCTGCTGGGGAACCAGCTGGGCATCAGTCAGCAGTTGGTGAGCAATTGCATTATGCATCACTTGTGAGTTCTTGGGGTTCTTTTCCTGTCTCTTTTTTTGTTATCTCCCATTTAATTACATTATCATAATTATATTATTATTAATTATTTATTATTATTATTATTATCATCATCATCATCATCATCATCATCATCATCATCATCATCATCATTAACTGGTTTTAGTCTTGATCTCAGCCTATGGGGCTTACTTTTTTCACAATTGTCCTCCCCATGCCATGATGTGGGGCAGGGGAGTGAGCAAGAAGCTGCATGGTACTTAGCTGCTCTTTGGGGTTAAACCACAATAGTTCTCATACCTAGTCCTGTAAAATATATCTTTCTAAGGTATTTATGGTCTAACAGGCAGGAATTATTCATCTTAAGTATTGTTTCTTTTTTAACACATAACAATGCCTTCTTCTGTTCTCGTTTGGAGAATGCCTACTAGATAATTCAAAGATATTATTCATATGCACAGCATAAAATTTCTTTGTTGCATAACCCAACTTTCTCATAGTATCTTCTTCAACACTGAAAATTCTGTAACAATAGGACCAAAATTCTTAATTAAAAATGTATTGATCCTTGGTTCTCAGGTATTTGTTCTCAGGTATGGAGCTGAAAAGAGTACGTTACTGTGATTGTAAAAAAATATACACATTTTCTAGGATTCTTCTTATAACACTGTTCTTCTAGGTTTGTGGTTCAAATAAATCCTGAATCTTCTTTAAGGAGAATGTATACCTTATTTCCTAAAGTTGTCACTTATGTTTAAGGAAAGCTATATTCTATGGTGCACTGTTCTGCAACAGTAAGGAAAGGAACTTAATTTTAAGTATTTAAATAACAAACTGTCAGGTAGGTGGGCAGTTCTTTTTTGGCAAGTACTTGATTTCAAAAGCTGTCAGGATTGATGTCATCTTTGTAGTTCTAACAGTAATTTCCCATTCCCACAAAGCAAGAACACAAATCCTAAAACACTGCATATAACTTGAATTTTGTGTTATACTTTATTTCTTTCACTTATTAAATACATACAACCTGCTTCTTGCAGGTTACTGAAAATGTTAATCTTGATTTTCTTTCAGATGCTTATTATGAAAATTTTTGTGGATGATTGTTTTGTATTAGTAATCAAATGTTTTGATGAGTTTGTCTATCAGCCTATCTTTTATGACAGGAAATTACTTCAATTTTCAGGAAGATGCTTTGAAAAAAAAAAAAAAAGTTTTTTCACTTCCCACTAGAATTGTGTTCATTCATCATTAGAATACACATTTAGTTCCTTTCAGAAATAATTTTTGATTAGTTGGAAAATTTTCAAACACCATCAACTTCTTGGTAAACCTAAAGATATTTAAGGGTCAAGTCACACTTAGAAGAGTAGCCATATGCATATATTAGTGTACTTGTAAATTTAGCACTGTCAACTTTCATTTCAGCTTGTAAAAATAAAACTGAAGTCTGCAGGAGACAGATGTGAAAGAGAAACAGTTCTTTAAAGAGGAAAGAAGTAGCAGTGCAGTATTAACCATTCTAAGGTTTGGTTAATTATTCTCTGTTCTTGGAAATGTTTCAATGATTTACTCTTTAGATTTAATATTACAGCGACTTGATAAGTATGGCACTAACTGATTTTCCAAGGCAGCTAATTCCAAAAGGAATTAGGGAAGGGGCAGTAAACTTACAGGTTAACTAAGCAAGTAAAGTAATTTCCTTCCCCTTTTGCATTTCTTTAGTGCCAGATTGTCAAGTGCAACTGAAGAGTAGGTATTTGTAACTCTTAATCATATGCATTTGCATAAATCATCTAGTCATGGTGGAATATACTCTGAACTGTTTACCCATTTGCTTAATTGAGAGAAGAAATTGCATCAATATAAACTAACATTTTTATATCTTGAGTGCTAGGTTCTAATACCATGAAGTTACTTAGAGAAACACTAGGTTTTAGAAGAGTCTGACAGCTTAGTGCTTGAAACATTAGTCAATGGATCTACAGAAGTTTCAGTGAGCTGTTTTACACAGCTGTTTTGCTCCAAAATACTATCAATTCTGCTTGCGGATGATTGAAAAACACTTGAAAAAAGATAGGGTTTTTGTTTGGGGGTTTTCTTGACAAGTATGTTTTATGTACTTCTCCATCCTAAATTCAAGGATTTGGAGATCTCCAAGGCATGGAAAATCTGGGCATTCAAGATTATAAAAAGTTGAGAATTGAACCCTTCATAAGTTTCTGATGTGGAAGTCTAAGATTTGAAGTTACTCATCAGGCAATTTTACTGTTATCAGTATACAGGAGCTTTTGAAAAGAATAATCTCACTTTTCTGTTCACAATTTTGCATCTAACAGATGCTCACGCAAGTACGTTATTGACAGACTACTCATCCCTATGAAGGGCTGATGCTCAATATATGTATGACTCCTTAAGGCCATTGCAAGAAGTGCCACCCAACACAGATAAAGAAATGGAGCAGTCAGGCAAAGACCAAACTAAAATGGCTCAGTAAAACCACTGTAGTAACTATATATACATTATATTAAGAGGTAAAAGTTTTGAGGATTTATGATCTCTAGCTTAAAGGCATTAACCAGCTCAGTTTAATGTGTGTGCCTCTGCATGTATGCCTGTAAAAACTGTATTCTCCAATTGGCTGTACAGTGCTCATTTTCAGGACGTTCTGTGGGAGCAAGTTTCACTTCATGTTTGATAGATTGTTCAATATTGACTTCTGAAAAAATAGAAAGCATCATATGTATTTATACCCTCAATTTCTCTTAAGAGACAGAAAGGGTAGTGTTAAAATTGACTTTGTAGTATAATTAAGATTTTTTTTTTCTATGTGCAAGATAAAGTGGCAAGATTTGGAGACTGGATATCAATAAATATTGGGGAGTATTCATTGTGTACATGTTTAAAAAGGGATTCCTATCTCCAGAAACAGGACAGAAAGAGAATGAGTTCCTGTAGCTGTTTCGCCAACTTTTATCCCAGTACCCCTCTCCCTCCCAAAATCATAAACTGCAAGATGGGTATTGTGGATTGAACCTGTCACAAGCATGAAGTGTTTTTCTGGAAGTGATTAGTAATATTTGGAACAGTGCCAGTGAGAAGGAATACTGTTTTCTGTCCCCTCCCATATAGAAGAAAGGATTTTGTGCTCTCACTTTGTAAGGCTGCTCACTGAGTTGAATGTGCAACTCAGAAAAACCTCTTGAATACAGCAGTGCCAGTTTAATTTAGGCATTGTTGTTATCAATGCTTTTGCAGATGCTGTAGGCAGTAAACCATGTGAGTCATTTACAGAACTTTCCAAATGGCGTTCCATGTCTCATTGATGAGAGTGAAAGCATTCTTCATGGCCATGGCCCCTCCAAAACCCTTTGCTAAGACAAGTGTAGTTTGTTTCTAAAACAGACCTAAAATGTTACTACTTATAAACCCAAACAAAGTTACAGAGGACTCAAAGTAATTTACTTCCTACCACAGTTTGATGGGTGAACAGTAAAGACCAGATCCGATCTTTACTGCAAGACTAAGATACAGAAATTTGACACCTGTGACAATGCACAGAGTCAGGGAAAAGCGATGAACAAAATTGGATCACTCCATGTGTTGCTATTTGGATTTTACTGTGCCTGAGAGCCTGAAAGAAAAGAAGCATGAGAGAATCCTACTTTCTGCTCACTGGAGTTTCCTTGAATTAGCTATTGCCATGCCATTTTGCTGCAACAGTTTTCAGTGTTAGCCACTAGGAATCCTTCAGAGGACAGTGTTTCTGCACAGCCTCACAATTAGCATTCACCTCTGTTCTTTTGTCCCAGCTAACCTCCAGCCTTCCCTGAGTTACTGCAGAAAGGCAGCTGAGAACTGATAACTGTAAATTGTAGAGAGATCCATAAACTACAGGAAGAAGTCTCTCACATCTATTTTTTGACTTCTGTGTGATCTAAGCAATTTCATTGGGAGTCCTCCTTTTGGACAGGAAATTGCAGATAAAGAATACAATTTCATATAGTTTGAGGAAAGTAAGGCTGGGTCTCATTTTAGAAATGGATCAATTGTATCTCTGTAACTTTTACAGTCTAAACAGAAGGGGAGTATTTTTAACAAAACCTAAAGATCTTCATACTTCTCTGGTACATGCAGAAAAATGGAAAGGTAGAATAAAGGAAAACTTACAGCAAAAAAAAAATTATTAGCATAACCTTCAAAGAAGGTAATTGTTTGAAGTGCTAAAAATTATTATAAAAATTTAAAGTTATGTTTGCAGCTGGACACTCATACAATCCCTAAAATAGTAGTAAGGCAAAAAGGTTACCAGCATCACCACAGAGTTCAGAATGGATGGCTGCTTTGACCCATCTTGTATTTACTCTTGAGTATTTACTCAAGATCAAACCTAGTTACGAAGTTCTTGTAACATTATGCCACTGTCAGTGCTTTAATTTGCTAGTCTGTATGACTGGATCACAGTGCAAATGCAAAATTATTGTCAGGCTAGACAATGATCCATAAGAGAAGTAATTAAAGGCTTGAAATATCAAGACAAAAGAAGTAATTTCTTTGGAAATAATCAGTTTCTTCATTCATTCATTGTGACATTTTACTATGTCCTTTAAAAGCACCACGGAAATCTTTATTCAGAGAAAGATAAGTTTTTAGTTTGAAAGGACCATTGTTTTAAACTTTTAAAATTGCATTAGACAAAAGACCTGAGAATTGGACTCTATAACTTTTAGGTCTTTTATATTTTCACTTTTGACTTGCAGCTTCTTTATTTTTTATCACACCTTTATCTTAACTCTCTGCATGTATAGGAAATGTCAATAATAACAGCTTTTCCTGAAACCTGAAATGCAAAATATATGTACATCTGGTGATAAAGTAGTTTGTGGGTTTGACTTCCTTAAAGTAGAACATGTAGTTTTAAAAATGGGAACATAGCTTACTCTATTTAAAGTGAATGCACATTTTCCTTTTTCCAGATAGTTAGAGAAGAGGACCTGATGATAGTAAATGGAAAGGCAAGACCGACCTGATTTACAAGTTCATCCATGTAGAGTTCTAGAAAATAGATGGAGAATTAAAGGAGAATCAGCTAGGGATTTTTTTAGACATTACTAGACAAATATTAAACTGAGAATTCATGAGATTATACTGGAACTCTGAAACCATCTATAAGACAAAATAAAATAAAAAGTGCCATTTACTTGCAGCCTGTCCGGTTGGTCACAAGAATTAAAAATTGATCAAGGTGTCTCATCAAATTGAATTCAGCAATACTAAACTTTTAGTAAAATTTTTGAATATTTTATCCCTTTATTCCTCTCAGGGTAAAAATATGTTACAGCTTAATTTGAATGCTTGCCCAAAGAGATGGGAAAAAATAATCAATGTGTTGAAAAACTGGAGTACTTTTTATTTACTCTTCAGAGCTGTTTTTACTGCTATTGCAAATCACTCTGTAGATGTCTTCTGAAAAATACAAATATAACGCTCCTATGGATCAGAATGCACCTTCCACTTGAAAACTTGTTACATCATTCTTGGCAAGAAAAGAGTAAAAGGAAAGGGGGAAGAAAGTGATTATATTTCTTTTCAGACTTTTCCCAAAGCATACAGAATGTTTCAGAAGAATTTTAAGGTTTGAGTGGAGCAGAACACAAGTAAAATCTCAGCCAATGTCACAGAGCTTCCCCAAATACATTTTGTCAATTTAAAAAAAAAAAAAAAAGAAAAGAAAATTTGATCAATCAATCTATAAATCAATATAGGGTGATATTTAAGGTCTTACAAGTTCTAGACACAACAGCTGATGAGTTTATATATATGAGTTATATAGAGATTATTTGTGACTTCAAAGAATCATAGAATGGCTTGAGTTGGAAGGGACCTTGAAGATCATCTAGTTCCAACTCCTGGCAATTCTGGTGGCAATTCCATGGAAGGTCAAGCATTCAGTTAAACCAAAGCTGGGGTGACTATGCTGAGTGCCCAGCACTGACATTTAGAGACACAGCTACTCAGTCCTTAGCTGCCTCTAATTTATCCAGAGCTGTTCAAATTCCACTTCTTTTAAAGATTGAATTCATCTAGATTCAGAGGTTGACTCCACAGCTCCTTTTATTCAAAATGAAACAATACAGCAGTCAATTAAAATATCTGCTCATGTGGTAGGTAACACAGAGTAGGATCTCGTCTTTTAGCAGTTGGAATCCATGGGCACAAATTATGATTGATCTTTATATTCTTTGCATCCTTTAATCATTAGGGATTATATCTATATGTTCTCTTATAAAGTGACATATCTTATTGTGCATTACAAGTTAGATAATCATGTTATTCCTTTGCTAAACACACCTGCAACTCCTAATCATGAGCTGCAATCCACTTAGTGCATGTTACATACCTTGATATGCCATGTCTGAAAAATTTCTACACTGCATGGACATAATAAAGGATTTATGTAGACATTGGTCCATCTTTTGATATACTACCAGACATCCTGCTCATTGTTGTAACATAAAGTGCTTATCAGTTGTACCCTACAGCTTTCTGTGGCTCCAATTCCTTCATGGCTACAGCACTAAACTATGAGGTTTCCAGGCCTGTGAAGAATCATGACTGCCCATAGCTGAAATAATCTTGAAAAACATAAAACTTATGACTCAGACAATTCATTTTTTGCTTGAAATGTCTTTGATATCCATCTGCCTGAAATTTTAAATTCACTCCTTTCTCAGGGAACAATATGACTTTTGTGCAACATAAAAACAGTGTGAAGGAACATAAACTAAATGTCTTTGTATAACTAGTTTTACATAAAAAAGTTAAAATAATTTAATAACCACTAACAATAAAAACTGAAATTGATTTAGAATGCAGTAGCAAAATATTTCATTTTACTCCAAACACTTTTTTAGAAAAAATTATAATAAGGTTGCAAATAAATTCAAAAGGCTAATTTTAATTTCCTGTCTTTTTACCTGACTGTCAGCCCAAAAGGAAGTTCTGCACTACTCTCTTTTGGCAGCTCACATTCTTAACATTTACTGTTGACAGTTGATGGCGAGGAGTATTTATATTAGTAATATGAAAGAAGTATTTCTTTTCCATAACATTTAATTCTCAGCAACAACAAAACAACTGTTTAGCACTCTCTCTGGGGGTTTTCAAATTTCAAATAATACTGAAAAGACATGAACCTGTTGGAGTGAGTTCAGAAGAGGATGACAGAGATGATCAGAAGGTTGGATCACCTCTTCTATAAAAACAAGCTGAGAGCTGGGGTTGTTCAGCCTGGAGAAGAGAAGGCTCCAGCGAGATCTTATAACACCTTCCAGTACCTAAAAGGGGCTACTGGAAAGCTGGAGAGGGACTTTTTCCAAGGGCATGTAGAGATAGAACATGGGGAAGCGGCTTTAAACTAAAAGAGTCTTAGATTAGAAAGTAAGAGGAAGAGATTCTTTACTGTGAGGGTGCTGAGGCACTGGAAGAGGTATCCCAGAGAAGTTGTGGATGCCCTGGATGGTGCTCTGAGCAATCTGATCCAGTAGAAGCTGTCCGTACCCACAGCAGAGGGTTTGGATATATGTGATCAGTAAGGTTCCTTCAAACTCAAATCATTCTCTTATTTTGGATTAATTGACAGAAGATATGTAAAGTCCCAAACTTTTGTAGTAACAGTGTAATTGTTTTGAATATCCTTCAACATTGACATTCTGAAGAGTTTTCATTGTTTGAAGTTTTTTTTCAAACTTTCAGTAACTGTGAACTTTTTTTGTTTAAGGAGAGGTAATATGAAAACACCATTGACCTAAATGCATATAAAAATAATTTCTATTCCAGGTGATTCTTAACTGTAGCAGTCTATTTGATGAAACTGGCTTTAAATTTCATTGACTTTTGGCTGTTTGTACTGTAGAAGTTCTCATGAAAACCATTCAGCTTGATGATTTTGTTGTTGTTGTTGTTTTACCAGTTAGATCTACAAACTTCTAGTATCATTCTGCTGTTGTGCCAGTTGTCAGTAATATTTTTGTGTCAGCTGTATCCATAAAACATTATTTCACAAATGTTTTTTCTAAATCCCTCATACTCTATTGTAAAAAAGCAGGTCTGGCAGTACATTTTCTGAGATTGGACAGAACTGAACCTAAGGTCAACTCTTCTTTCACCATCATAATCTGGGTATTTCCTATTGCTGCTAGAAATTTCTTTGGTGTATTGCTGACTCCTTACTGGCCCAAAAATAACTACTAGAAAAATCCTATTTAGACTGTCATTCATAGAAGCTCTTTATCTCCTTACTTAGTAGTGGAAATAATATAGCACCTCCAAGGGAATGTTTAGGTTGAGCAATTTTATAATTCACAGTCTTTTTATTTTTTTTATTTTTTTTTATTTTTTATTTATTTATTTATTGGTCATATTCAAAGAACCTATTGACATTAGATAAACCTTTAAATGAAAATGTGTATTCTTTATCAAAACTCCATCATCTAATTCCATGGTTTGGCTATGTTTTCTAAGTTTTGAGTAGCACTTTCTTATTTTTGGACAATATAATCAACTCTCTTGAAAAAGTGTTGGTTAGAACACATCCTATCTTCAACCTCTTTTATTTTAATGACTGCACGGATACTTCTGTGTGCAACATTGTCCTGTATATTCATTTTTCCTACAGCTTTAATATGAGAACTTATTTGTCCTGTGCAGGGCTAAGAGTTGGACTCGATCCTTGTGGGTCCCTTCCAACTCAACATATTCTGTGATTCTTGAAAAATAGTTTTAACACTTTTAATGCATTTAACTTTCAAAAACTTGAGTATCTTCATTTTAAGAGGGAGGAAGATTCACATATGTGAATTCTGCCGTTCAAATCTTTTTACAGTTGTGACAATATTGTGACTAAATCTTCTGATTGATCAAAAAAGTTCATGAAAATGCACAATGAAGTTTTTACACTTTTTTTTGGCTTGTTATTATTATCCCTTAATTACACTTCCATGCCTGTGCCTTAGCATGTGTCTAAGTATTCATATTGATTATGAAAAGGAAAGCACCATCTCCTATGAAGCACTGATACATTTTTAACACTTAGAGAGGGAGAAGAAATTTGTTTCAGTCTTCTTCAGTCTCTCTGCAGACATATGCTGGTACATGAAAGTTAATCCATCTGTTCCGACTTCTTTGAAGTGCTACTTAATTTCTGTAATTTTATAGAGGTGGCTGTTCAGTTCTCTCTCATAATAATCAGCAGAATGAAGGCAATTAAATGCCTCCAGAAAGCCCTAATAACAACCTATTTTTCTCTGAGATGGTGACTGGCCTGGTTTCTCACCTTCTCTATTGTTCATTCATAGTTCAAATACCAATAAACAGCAGAGGCCTGTTATAAATTGAAGGTAGTAATTTGTCATATGTCTTATTTCTTTAATAGGCCTTTGGAATAGATCTTCAATTAATGATATCTGTAATAATTTCTGAAAGACTTATAAAGTCTTGGGTTTCCATTTAGAAATTTCTCTGTTTAAGACAGCTTTGCAGGTGATATTTTCCAATGTGTTACCAGTACAAAGTTAAAACAGTAAATAGCTAGTTCTGGTTACAGCTGGCTTTTTTGGTTGCAGTAGACATTTTGGCATTTGCAAGTTATCCTCATCTGGTAATTTGCTTTCAGAGCAAAATTTAAGTTCTATGAATGGATACATCAATCAAGTATTAAATAGCATGTTTAGAGTCTTGATCTATGCTTTATATCTCCCATTATAGCAAAGATGCAGTTCTCTCTAGATTTTGGTACTGTTTCCTCTTTAAGGCTGCTTAGAAATATTTTTTGTTTCATGTAATGAGTTTCAGTTGTTTTCAGGTTCTTTTCAGTTTCTCACTTTCAGGTTCTTCTCAGTTTCTCTTTTCTCACTTAGTGTGATTTCCATCTCTCTGTAGTTCTAATAATTTATTGCTGAAGGGTTAACAGACAGAAAAAATTGAAGACAACAGTGGCACAGATTACAAAACTCAGGTCCTGGTTGATGGCAAGTTCAATCTGAGTCAGCAGTGCCCTGGCAGCCAGGAGGGCCAACCGTGTCCTGGGGGGCATCAGGGAAAGCATCACCAGACAGTCAAGGGAGGGGATTGTCCTGCTCTGCTCTGCATTGGGGTGGCCTCACCTTGAATATTGTGTGCAGTTTTGGGCAACACAATATAAGAAAAGTATTAAACTACAGAGAGCATCTAAAGAAGAGCAATGAAGATGGTGAAGAGCCTTGAGGGGAAGCTGTATGACGAGGGGCTGAGGGCACTTGGTCTGTTCAGCCTGGAGGAGAGGAGACTGAGGGGAGACCTCACTGCAGGTGCAACTTCTTCGTGAGGGGAAGAGGAGTGGCAGACACTGATCTCTTCTCTGTGGTGACCTGTGACAAGACCTGAAGGAATGGCCTGAAGCTGTGTCAGGGAAGGTTTAGATTAAATATTAGAAAGAGGTCTCCAGGGTAGTGGTCACAGCACCAAGCCTGCTAGAGTTCAAGAAATGTTTGGATGATATTCTCAGGCACATGGTGTAATTCTGTGCAGGGCCAGGAGTTGTATTCGATGGTTCTTATGGGTCCCTTCCAACTCAGCCTATTCTATGATTCTGTGAAAATCTGTCTCTAAAACTCCATGACTGCTCTCAATTATGAAAAAAAAAAAAATAATGTACTAATAAGAACTGAAGATAGAGCATTCTGATCTATTGTCAGAATTATGACTTTTACATTAACAGTTCATTTAATTTGTTTCTCTTTAGCTGTTCATGTTGAAGTCCATGGTTCATGAAATGCTTTTCAAGTAGGAACTTGTGTATCAGTATCAGTTTTCTAAGAGTTAAGAAAGAGCTAATTATATATGAGAGGAGTTGCCTAAATTAGACTTGTTTCTGGTTGAGAAAGAGAAGATTTGACCAGATCAGCCAAAAAACCAGTAGGGCTTATTGCTTGGAACCCTCAAGATCAGAATAGAAAGTATAACATCACATTTAACAGAAGGCGTTATGGGACTAATTTCTAGAGCTTATCTTAGATGAGCCTGTGTCCTTTTGGCATCTTCTCTCCCCGTTTGCTGCTTTGCATGAAACATGTAGTGAAGAGCAGGAAGGTGACAAGGCATCCTGAGACAGCATTCATTTTCAGCTACAAGTGTCATTCTGTCTATTAACCACCCTGATATTCTTGTTTTGCAGCAGGCGTTAGAAATTGAATTGTAAAACACTTATGATTTGAACTAATTATCGGGAAGGGAAGAGAAGCACATACAATTCCTACTTCAATTCCACCTTGGTTCCCTTATAACGACTTATCAGGACTGTGCCAACGGGTTCCTGTCTCTCAGAAGGGAATGGCTGAACTTTAAATAGAAGCAGGCATCATCCCACGTAAGTTCCACAAGCACAGAATAAAAGAATCATCTCATGTAGGTGCAGCAATGAGCCTGATACATCACTCCCTGCCAAAAAAGTGACTGAAAACTCTGTCCTGATGAAGCCCTCTCTGGGTAATTAAGGGGATTTGCCAGCACTTGTCCAGGATGCAGCAGTAGCACGTGTGATGCCCTAGCAGAGTTTCAGCACAATAACAGCAAAAGGTGCATACACTATGTTTCCTTGTATTTTGCTGAATTGGTGTTCTTAGTTTGTGTTTTATAGACAATATGAATTTGTCAAAGTGAAATATCTTCTACAGCAAGGAAAGTGCCATAGTGAAAACTTTCACCTGTGCATAGTTTGGATTCTTGCTTGTAAATTTTAAATTTTTTGCCTTCTTAAATGGCAATAGAGAAAATAAATAAAAAAGAAACTGTCCTCTGTGAGTGAACACAACCATTTGAAACTCACTAGTTAAAGAAAAGGGGCAAGTTTTTCTGCAAGACAAGTTCTCATAGAATGAAAAAAAAAAACCCTTGAGATCAATGGAAATAAGTGCTGACCACACAACCAATGATATTATTCTCTGGAAACCAGTAAGAGCCTCATGACTTTTAGTTAAGGAGGATGTTCTCTCCCCAAGAAAACTTTTAAGAAACCATTTCAAAAACTATAAGAAATTATTTCAGAAACTATTTCAGAAATAAAACTCAAAAAATGAAGAAAAAGTCACAAGATATCCTTCTGTTTCTCCTGACAGAACTTTGACTGCTTCTTGATATAATTAGGGTAATATGGGTACTTCACAGGGAGTGCTAAAGCAGTTGGCCTTTATAACTGTAAAGCCCATTTTAGCATGCCAAGAATACAAAAATAATACTAAAACACTTCATCCTCTTGACACATAATGTAGAAATGGTAGGGGAAAAAAACCCTGCAGATAACTTGATCATTGCAGACTTTCATGCAGATCAGATGGTGACAGTTTGCGCAAAATTAATGTGATACTTCATGTGTTGTGTGGGCTGGATAATTACCCAGAAATATGTTCCTATTTGATATGGATTATATTTGTGTACAAATATTGAATAGGGTAGAAATCTTATATTTGTTAATGTAGTACTCTATGGCTGGATTCTCTGGGTCTGATTCTGAGCTAGTATATATTCCACACCTTAATTCATGGCTGTTGTATTATGAAAGCTTACAGTGGCAAGGAACCATCCTAAGTTTGTGTGGGATTTTTTGTTTGTTTTTGTTGTTGCTCTTTTGTTTGGTTGGTTGGTTTTGGTTGGTTTTTTTTTTTTTGTTTTTGATATGTTATGGTAACTTCCAGGGTGACAACCAAGAATCCTGGTTAAATTTCATTTGCATGTGCACCAAACCAGCCTCCGCACTTTCAGGTTGTGACATTCTTAATTTTTGAGCCTAAAACTGTCTATGCTGTCTAGCAAGGAAGAATTCCAGCTGCTTCTCAAAAAAATTGCATTTCAAAATTCCAAAATGCATTAAAGGAGTGGCTGCTAACTTACACAGAAATCTCTGCAAGAAATTAATCTCCTGTCAGTAAAGGGCTTGCAACCACTATTAACACATTCTCTTGTGCAACATAAAATTAAGTTATCTTCCAAAGAATAAACAAATAAGAAAGTGTCAACACCACCACCTCTTAAGAGTTATACTAAGGACTGTTCTAATTGTTTCTGAACTCAGAAATTACAAGTTTTCTAGAGAGCATGTATGGGTAGATTTTACAGTAGAACATTTATTTGAATCTATAAAGAAATGTATTTGTGAGTTACTGTGACCTTAAACATTTACTGGAATTTTTCTTTAAAGATCAGGATAATAATCCCCATAGAAAATAATGAAGGCAAAAGTAATATGGAGAGGACTATTTAAAAGAGCCAGACAGGATGTTTGCCCTCACGCTTTATCACTAATACTGCAGAAGGTTTTACATTATGGTATCCTGGGCTTCAAATTAAATGTCAAATTCAATTTGCCACTGAAAACATGAAGTGTGTGACTGCCCTTAGAGGGGTAACCTGACAGCACAATTTCATAATTGGTGTCTGCCCTAATGCTGAGTTAAAATACAAGAGATGTTATTTGACTGCAGTCATATCTTACTCCTTAAAAATAAACAATCCACCTCTAGATAGGCTAATATACATTTGGTTTAAATGGAGCCCTTAGTAAAGTTCACTGGCTTTATTTAAAATCTGTGGGAAAATAATGTTGAATACCGTATCATAACAAATAGAAACCTCCCTGATGGGATCATGCCAGCAGTTATGTCTTTATGTCTCTGACATTTAGCTCGTAATAAAATG
The DNA here is from genome assembly GCA_013396755.1 of Sclerurus mexicanus. NCBI lineage: Eukaryota > Metazoa > Chordata > Aves > Passeriformes > Furnariidae > Sclerurus > Sclerurus mexicanus. The sequence continues at coordinate 322,600 of VWZF01001086.1, forward strand.
AGATTTGTGAAAGAAAATGAAGAGGTGCTTATTCCACTTAGAGCACTTTTTTTTTTTTTTGCTTTCTATTCAGGCAGGCTTGTGTTTTAATAATGAGATTTCTAATCCACTTTAATATCCTATCATTATATCTTAGTGAACTATCTGCCATATGAGTAATAATAATGAGGTATGTTAAAATATAAAAATGCATCCTTAAGCATCTAGACACTTTTAGTACTGGTTTTAATTAGAGACTTAAGAAACATGTGCAATTAAATACTCTCATAAAAAGCCCAGAAATATCTCTGTAGCACCAGTCAATTTGTTGCATCATTAATATTCTTCAGTATGGCAGTTAAAAACTGCTCTTCACTTTCAAGTAGAAAATAGATAAAAAACAAATTATAAACATTTAAACCACCACAACAGTTTGAGAACAACAGTTGATTAAGTATCTTCTCCAAACTAATTTTGCTTTTACAGATGCATTTTCAAATTCTCCATTTTTATCTGTCGCTCTAAGTTCCAAAGGTAATATTTTTTTTACTGTATATTAAATAAAGTCATTGTTGTCCTGAGATGTGGCAACTATTCATTGTAATGAAATAGTCTATTGAAACCATTTAAATTAAAGAAATAATTATTTTTTTTAATTCATCTGAATAGTTTGAGATTGAATTTAGCTATGGAGTTTTTAAAATAATCTTGGTGTTTTTAAAGTACACTCAGTGTTAAGACTTGTTTCCGAAAGTGTCTGAAGTGACTTCGGTCTCTTAAGCCTAGGCAAAATTTAGCCTGTCTTGAACTGAAGATGTAATCCTTTTGACCTGTTTCATTTTTGTGGAGAATCCTCTCATTTGAACACAGAAACAATAAAACCTTTGTGCTTATGCAAAATTCTTGTAATATGATGTACCCATGTTGAAGGGTCCATATACATAGATCACCTCAATCTGGAGAACACATGCTTTATTGCTGCTCAAAAAGCAGTACGAAAATTACAGAAAGACAGCTCATATTTGAAAAGCAGAATAGTGTTTTGTTTGGAACAGGGTGCTCAGGGAAGTGATTGAGTCACCATCCCTGGTGGTATTTAGAAGAGATGTAAACATAGTCCTTAGGGGCGGTGTGGTGGTGGACTTAGCAGTGTTAGGTTTATAGTTGGACTCAAAGGCCTTTTCATGCAATCACAGAATCATAGAAAGTTTTGGGTTGGAAGGGACCTTAAAGATCATCTAATTCTAACCCTTCTGCCATGAGCAGAGACACATTTCACTAGACCAGGCTGCTCAGAGCCCTATCCAACCTCGCCTTGAAGACTTCAAAGGATGAGGCATCCACAGTTTCTTTGGGAACTGAAATGATTTCCAAACTAAATGCATTTGTGATTCTAGGATTCTATGATTAGATGGATTTTTTTTTCTTTTAGCTAAAACTTTTATATTCATTTCCTTATATATTGCTTTAAAATAAAATAATTGATTAAAACTGGTCTTGTTACCTAAGTCTGAGGGCTGAACTAATGTGAAAACTCCCACAGTGACTAATGCAGGTATTAACCCAGAACTCACAAGGAAGATGTCAAGACAAGATTTTTTATGGAACTGTCATTGTTCTAATTTGTGAATTGGCAATGAAGCAAGCTTAGTGCATACGTGCATACCACACATGCACTTATGGATCATTTATGCACAGTCTTTTAGCACACTAACCTCTCTTTGTGTCTCCCATTCACTCTACATATGAAACAGCCTCTTTCACTCTACATCTCTTTGAATGTGTATCCTTCTGACAAGCTGACAGCATCACACAAGGCCTACAGGCAGGAGATAAACAGGGTATTGAAGGATCTTACTTTTCCTTAACACACTTTTGGGACCCTGCCCTGCACCTGCCTTATAAAGCAAGTAGGGCCTCACATCTTAGGCACAGAAAATTTATTGATTCTTTTCATGAACAGTATTGAGCACCCTGGTGCACAATATACCCTGTTATGCCAGAGCTGATTTCTCTGGAAGTGAGCACAGAATTTACAGGTCCACAGAGAGATTGTGGTCACTACTTCAAAGCAGTACATACAATCTGCAGAATTTTACATCCTTGTAGAGAGATGAGTGGAGATGCTGGTGTGTGTTATTAAAATGCATAATATCATTAGTCTGGCAGTTGCATTAAGTGGAAGATTTAAGCTAGGCCTATTTATGCTGGCTGATATAATTCTAGATGCAAGTGGCATCAATGATATTTATTTAACTGTTACCATCTTTCCTCTTGGCAGTAGTTGGCTGCTGCAAATGAGAGGCCACGATGAGCTACTCCTCTTAACCATTAAAGGTAGTTCTGCCAAGTACAGCTAAGAGACAAAATAAGAGCAGTATCTTGCTGGTCCTATCATTGTCCTTAATCTTGCTGCTTGGCATTAAAAAGACTCACAAAGAAATGCAGAGAAATGACCCACAATTCTATAGTTGTTTGTCCCGAACTTCTCATGTTCTCTGAGGGCATCTGTAGGACTTATTATTAAGCACTTGAATATACTTCCTAAATAATTAAAAAGAAATACTGAGAAATCTCCATCAAAGATGAAGGGTGATTTTCTTGCAATACCACTGAGATTAGGAGTTAAATGACCAGTTCAGTTTTTCACAGTGTGTTGAAATTTTCATATACACTTGAAAAAACAAGTGAGGACTGCTATCACTCAGCTTTAGCCATTTGAAACTTAATTGAATAATTTAGAATAGCTCTCTAGGCTTCTGCTACAATCAGGTTTCCATCACAGTTAGAAAAAGAATAAGGCTCTTCATCTCATTGCAAAATAGCTGTCGAAAATGGTTTGAATTAATTTTCCTTCAGGTTTTCTATTCCTCTTCATTTACTAACAAGGAAGCTTATATACCTCATTTCCAAAGTGTCAAATTATACATAATTTTCCTCTTTATTCTTTTTTTCCTATTATATGTGAATAATATTGGCAGAACCAAAAAAATTTGAAATTAGTGTAATGACAGCTTGTGGGACTTTAAGAAATGGCTGTTCATAAAGTTCATACAAGAAACTAAGCAGCTTAACTCTGGTACTTGTAAGCAAATCTATGCTAACTCCAGTCCAGGAGTTAATATAGTCCAGTCTTTAAGAAATTGGGAAATCACACTGCTGAATTGAATCTGTGTTGCAGCACTCATTCACATACCTAAGAGAGAGAGCAAGGCTTTTTACACTGCTTTATCCTTAGTAGCTGCTTATTCTCTGAAATGTGAGCTGAATTTTAGAAACTGTCAGTCTGATTGGCAAATAGATGGGGAAAAAAACCCAGCAGAATTAATTCCACTGCTTTCCTTCTCAAAAGGTCTCTTCCAACAGGTATTTATTCACCAGAGATCATGACCATGCCTAGTAGTGGGAGCAGCAGTGAAGCTGCCTCAGTGCCTGCAAGTAGCACAGGAGTCTATGGTTTTACCACTTCTCAGCCCCCAGTACCTCAAGATATATTCCCAGTCACTTGATTGCCTGAGCAGTACTCTAATTTTTCCATGTTTTATTCAAACAAATGTTTCCAAATAGCAGCACCTCACTATTGCAGATTTAGAGAAGCTGAGAACTCTTACTGTCACCTTCTTCATCTGAGCACACTGACATTTTATATCTGATTTGCAATAAGAATGCCTAAGAGGAACTAGCTACTATAGCAAGTAACATTTAAAGATCCCTGAAATAATTCCATAAACCAGCATAAAACCAGCCTTCTTGGTCAAGTGACTTTGCTAATCTCCACTATAATTATTAATGGGTGATTTGGTAAAAAAAAAAAGAAGAAATATTAAACACAATGAAAATGCAGTCAATTTTCTGAAATGTTGGAAAGGGAGATATTCTGCATGTTACATGCCTCTATTTTAAATATGTATGTGCAAATACATTCAAATACTATTGAAAATAATCTATAATACAATATTAATATAATATTAACTTTTTCTTTTATGGGTACTATGCACAGTGTTCCAAACAGGTTTAATTCATCTGAATAATTCAGAATCTCTTGGGCTCATAGGCATTTTCAAATACTTATTCAGCATTTGCAATCATTTAGTTTTTATTTGTTTTTCAAAGCAGTAGTTAAGATGTTCATTCACCAGTACAGAAATTGTGATTGAACATTATTTCAAAAATAGTCAATTTGATTATTTTGTAAAGTAGCATTCTATGCTTCTTCCTAGAGCTTGACTGGTGTTTTTGAAAACTTTATTATTATCATCACAAATTAAAAGCAAAACTAAAACAAAACAAAAAAAATAAATGTGGAGGTTTGGGTTGGCTCCCTGCCAAACCCAACTGCTGGCCACACAAATTGCCCCCTCCTGAGAGAGAAGGAAAAANCCCCGCCCCCAAAAAAATAAACAAACCACAACCAAAGAAACAAAAATAACCAAACAACAAAAAAATCAAAAAACCCAAGCTTATGAAATATGAATTTAGATATTGAAAGTCCTGGCTGCTTGCCAGGAGGAACCTGACAAGGAAAGGTTCCACTACAGAATATTAACCTTGTTATCAGTAAACTATGTGTTCATAAAACAACTCAGAAATTGTTTATTTAACTGCTAAAACTTGCCCTTTATTAGATTTTCTTTGCAATAGTTTAAACAATTATTAAAATTTGAAAATAAATTATCTTCCCTTTGGGTGATAATCAATCCTACAAGATGCCTTGCTGTTTACATTGGGTTAATAACATTTCACTTTCATTTGTCCTATAGCAAATTCCACTGACATTTCATTGTAAAAGTTTTTATGGTATGACTTTTATCAAATACTAACTTAATTTTTTTATTGAATTTAAACCATTTTGTAAATAGTATTGTCAAAAATACTTTGGACTGAGCAAATTAATTCTTTATTGAAAGCAAAGAGGGACACAAACTCAATCAAAGTTATTTATATTCTGTATAACCAGTCTGTAATAATCATGGCCTAACAGTTAACTTTATATGTAAATATATCATCAGGGAGCTCTCAACAGACAAGCTCTTTTTAAAATTTTCTAGCCAAGCTGCTTTCTCTGTTCATGATGTACTTTAATATCTGAGCTTCTGGTTTTCTAAAGCCTCTAATTCTCCATGTGCTGAGCATTGCCTGGTCTGATACTCATGGGAGCAGGGAAGACAGGCTGAATCACTGTCTGTGGCGATTCCACACATATCTTCCAAGCCCTGATTGAAGTAAAGGTTGAGCAGGGAGGGACAAAGACTTCGGTGTTGATTAGAAGGCTTTATTTCAGTACTTTGAATTGGATCTTCAGTTAGACCTCTGTCTTTTTCCAAGAGTATAACAAGCCTTTTATAGAAAACTAGTCAGTGATTCTTAGCTTGTTGCATTTATTGATTTCATGGGCTTGCCACAGTAAGGAAAATTAGCAGTTTCATTGCAACTTAGGCCAACATCCTCCACTTACTGAATGTAAAGTATTTCCCAAGAATACTATCTAAAATCATATAAGTGTATTTGTTCTTCATAGGATATGCTATTCTTTTTCTTTCCATTGTGTGGATGTATGGGTGACAATAGCTCAATTTCTAACTCTCTTCAGTTCCTGCTTTTCCAAGTCCATGTAGAACATCAGAATTGCTTATCACTGGTGTTATTCTTTCTTCATTACCTGTGAGCACATTCTTTTCTGAACGGAGAGGGAAAATTAAATAGTTTGAGATTTCCTCTAATAGAGGAAAAAACATATTACAGAGAAGTTTTTCTTTTCTTTTTTTGGTGACAAGTCTTTCCTCTCAGCGGTGTAGTCACTGTAGAGACAAAGGCTTGTCTTATACTGCTTTGAAAGAGGATGTGGATTTAAGCAATCATCTTTTTCATGTTGGTACAGATAAATGGATAAATATGCTTATGATGGGAAAGGGAAATGAGGTTGTGATAATGGAAGAAAGCACTTTGATATCAGTATCATGGTATCTATGCTAAAGGCTTCACTTCATAAGTTTTTTAATTAAAAAAGGAACAAATCACTGCAGTTGCATTTAAATTTCTTATAAGTGCCAGAAAACAAATATTAACAACAGTAGATGCTATTATGTTTGGAAAGACCATGGTTTTACTGAATCTAGTTCAAGCCTCTAACATATTTGGTTGACAACATTGCATTAGTACTCATGGTCTCAGTATTCATAAATCCTATTAGGAGTCAGTATCATGAGAAAGTATCCACTCTGTCACTACTAGCCAAAGCAATTCATGAAAACATACTGAGTGGTGAGAGCTTCAATAAGTTTTCTACAATTATCACACAGAATTAAAACAAATTGCAAAAGTAATTCGGCAGAAATTCTAGGGAAAACAAAGGATCACAGGTAGTACCATTTGGAAATTGAAAAACCGCATCTTTTAATTATTTGTGCAGAAAAAGAAGTGAGATAAATTGCTTGCTGCATACTAGGCAAATCAACTGTATTTTAGATCACTGTTTTTTACAAATTGCCATGATGGAAAATTCATATCTTTGGATTTAAAAAAAAAATAAAAATTCTCAAACTGCATATATTATAGAGAAACCCAAATAAGAATGGGACAGGGGAAAAAAAATCAACAAATGGTACACATGCCACCCTTAATTTAAAACATAGACTATAAAACTTTGTCAACTCATGCTATTATGCAAAAGAAATCTATAGAACACAGTATATTCTGAGTATATTTTCGTTTCTTGCACTGAATTAGCAATAAAGCCAAGAAACTGTTCCAAACAAGCCAGCTGGATTTTTGTGAGATCCAAATTTATATTTGGGGAAAGGAAAAAAAAATACTGTTCAATTGAAATTATTTTTAAGTCCTTCTGAGTGGTATTTTCAGTTGTAATTTTTTTGTATTATTAAGTGACTGCATATTCTGTTCTACCTTCTTAAGATTCCTCATTTTGGGATAGTACATCCCTTCATTAAATCTAGAGCAGAAATTAGAATATATGCCTATATTTGTTAAATATAGCATTTTCATCATCTTGCCCTTTTATTTACCTTTGTCACCGAAATCACCTTTGTCATTATCCCACATGCTATGTGGTAGCCCCATAAATGCAATATCAATGTCTTTGTATGAACTGTAGTCCTCAATTCTTAGATGTTCATTAACCCTACCACATTGTTATGGATTCCATTTATCATTATGGCCAGTAAAGTGATTGCCATGTACCACTGAAGAAACAGGAAATATAGAAAAAAAAAAAAAAAAGATGCACAATCCTTTCATTGTGATAATAATCAAGATTTCTAGGTAGATTTTTAAGAAGCTATTAAGTGACATATTTTCCCTTTGCTTGTTTGGCTAACAATTCTTCTTCTGAGGTAAGCCAACATATTTACGCAGTGAATATCCAAATAGGAAGGTCAGTGTCCAACATTCATGACTTAATTCAGAGCATCTCTGTGTTATTGCACTCTATTTTTGCATTTTAATATACTTGTCTAATAGGTCTGAAGTTTGCATTACGTTGACAGGTTCAAGTTGGGTAGGTCAGAGTTAAGTGTTGTCATGTAAAAGTTGTTGCAGTTATTTAGTTATAGGCTCCTTATCTGGTACAACTTGTCATAACTCTGTCGTCTTTAATGAAATGGTCATTAAAAAAAATAGTCTTTTTCACAGAAAGTTTCAAATCATCATGTTTCAAGAATGCCAAGAGAAACATGCATAAGTGCATTTTTTATTTTCATGTTCCCACTGTTTAGGTCCAGTTATTCTTCATCCTGTTTCTGGTCTACCAATCACAACCTTTAATATTATTTTTTTAGTAGTCTAATCCAATAGGCATTATAATACTTAATAACAATAATAACAATGATGTCACACTTTAATGCTGGAAAAATTGTTATCTTTTTCCCTGTTCACACCACAGATAAATCACTAAGTTAAAATAATTTCTCTGTTGCATCATTGTAAAAGTAGCTCAAGAGAAGTGAGGAAAAGAGGAAAAAGAAAGAGTAATAAAGTTGTGGAGTGGGGGATAGAGGAGGGAAAAATCTGTGTTTTACTCTCTTAACAGATATGGCCATAAGGGAAAAATTTAAATATTAATGAAAATACTTATTTCCCAAAGGCCTGGCCAGCAAAGAATGCTGAAGGAAATAATTCACCAACCAAAGGAACACAGTGACTGAAAAGTAGATTATCACTGAAGTGAAAAACAAAGGCAGCAGACATTAATAATTAATTGAAGAGGTTTCCCATGGAGGCTTAGATGAGCTACAGGCACTATGTGGAAAGTCAGTTGACGATCAGATTGTTATGTTCTCTTTCAGAGTTGCTTATATTAATGTGTACACTCGATATTAAGTTTCCATGGTCTGAGTTACCTGTAAGGAAGTGCAACCCTACATGGGGCTTTTTATCTGTGTTTAAAACTGTATCTGCTGTGCTCTTTAAATGAAAGCTGACAAGCTACGCCTTTAGATTGTTGCAGGAGTAACAATCAGCAACCTAAACAGATGTCATCTTGTTCTCACACTATGTGTATCTCTTTTCATATGAGGGAAAGACTGTCAAAACTGGTTTCAACTAGAGATTCTCAGAGAGCAGTTGAAATGGAATAATCCAGCAAGAACCTACATTTTGATCTTTTTTTTTTCTTTTTTTTTTTTTCCCCCGACTGTGTTGAGCTTTGCCTCTGTTCTCATACTGTGAGGGTTCTAACATAAAGAATGGGACCCCCAAAACAGTAAATGTGGCATGTAACTGAACTGATTATAATCTGAAAGAATCATATTATCCTCAAAATTAATCTGATAAGGGAACAAAACATATTCTCCTTTGTCTCATTGTATGTCCCATGGAATTGCTCCTGTAATAGTGGATCACAGCCTCTGTGGGTTGAAGATTACTTGGGCTCCAATAAGAGGATATCAAAGACTTCTGGACAGATATGACCAATTAAGTGTAGGAAACTAACTGTATGTTTGCAACTCAATGTTTTTCAAGTCAAAGACCAGAAGTTCACTCATATCCATATGTAACTAGACAAAACTTCTCATATGTTGGACTGATTTTTCAGTCATTTGGATGCAAAATCTCTCAAGTTCCTGTGTGTTAAAGTGATAGCTAAGAAGACAATGATCAAAAATGTAATGTGCAAACATGTATGTACATGGATGGGATAGATAGTAAATAAAAATCTGAGGAGTGGCAGAAGGAAATAAGTAGGAACAATCTCTTCTCTATAAGTGATGATTGTTTAAAATGGATCGATACATTCTTTACACAATAGGTAAACTTGAGGAAACTGGAATCTATTTGAACCCAATTTGCAAGTAGTAAAAATGCCTTAATTTTCCTTAAACAAATTATTATTTTGTTTTGGTCTTTTTAAAATGCTTTATAACAAAGGTCAACATAGTACTTTCAGGAAAAAGAATCACAGAATTACAGAATGGTTGGAGTTAAAGCAAGTCTGGAGATATAGAGTTCAGAGTTCCAGGTTCACATGGAAAATGTTGCACAGGATATCTCCAGACAAATAGAATCCACAACATCTCTGGGCAGCCTGTTCTTGTGCTCTGTCACCTCTCTCAGCCTTTTGTCATAAGAGAGTCCCCTAATCATTTTTTCAGCCCTCCACTGAACCCTCTCCAGTACTTCTTTGTCTCTCTTGTACTGAGGACCCCAGCAAGGGTCACCAGTACTCTAGATGCAGCCTCAGTAGAGCTAAATAGGAGGGCAATATCACCTCCCTGGACCTGCTGGTAATGTTTTTCCGATGTTTTGCCAAGTGCATACTGCTGGCTCATAGACAACTTCCTCTCCACCAGGACTCCCAGGTTCTTCTCTTCAGAACTTCTTTCCATCAGGCCAGCACCCAGCCTGTACTGCTGTATGGGATTATTCTTCCTCAGGTGCATTTGCTTTTATTGAACTTCAGATGGTTCTCTGCCTATCTCTCCAATTTGTTGAGGTCCTTCTGAAGGGCTGCACAGACCCCTGGGCATCAGTCACTCCTTCTAGTTCTGTATCATCAGCAAGCTTGCTTGGGGTGGACTCTGCCCCTTCATCCAGTTCACAGATGAGAAAGTCAAACAAGAATGGACTCAGTACTGACCCCAGAGGAACGCTGTGAGCTACAGTCCTCTAACTAGACTCTGTGCCACTGATCACAACACACTTTCACTTGGGCTTTTTGAAACACTTTATACTAAAAATCAACATATTACTTTCAGAAAAATAAGAACACATGCCAACTTATGTAATTTGAATAAGTTTGCTGTGAAAGATATGTGTACTGTCTTCTAAGGTTGGTTTTTTTAGAAATTTGAAGCTTCAATACACATACAGCTTCAGGGCTATATGTATAAACCTATGTATGTATACACAAAGTACTGCCACAGGCATTTGAGCTATTAATGCAGGTAAATACTGGAACATGTCCCTATGCCTGTCCCTGTCCATACAGAGATCTTTGGAACTAGACTTTTAATTGCATTAGGATCAGCTTTGTTTGTTGAACTGTCTGTCATATTATTGAGAGATATTTTTAATTTTCCTAACAAAGATCTGTCTTTGTCCCACTAGGTTAAGCTTTAATGAAGAAACGTCAACCTTGCTAACAACTGCACAAAGAGGGAGGGAAGACCTTTGTGACCAAGGATGTGGTTGTCATGGAAACTGTTGCTCTTTCTGTCACTCACTGGCTGTCTTTCAGGTAAATCAAAACAAACCCAAGAAAACTCTGCTTATCATTTCAAGGCTCTTAACTGCAAACAGAAATAGGAAGATGTAAAATTGTGCCAGAGAAGATCAACATCATTATGAAAACTATTTGCCTGCACGTAACAATCCAATCTTCAAGGGAAGGAAGCACTTAAGATTTGAAAATGTCCCTCAGTCAAAAGGAACAACAGAAGTCAGAGGGTCCACAAACAATCAGAGAGTTTTATTAGTAAATTACATACTTGGCATGGAAATTGGTGTGTTAGTTCCTGACCTACTGTATAGGCACAGGCAAGGGGGTTTGAATAATGGGGTAGGGTGAAGGGAAAAAATAAATTAAGCATGCAGCAGTGCATCTTGGATAAAGGGATAGGGTTGAAGGGAAAAGAGAAATTAAAGAGATTGATTAAAAAGGGAGAGATGAATTAAAGAAAGGCAAAGAGAAAAAGAGAGGAAAAAAGGGACCATGAATCTTCACTCCAGCGTTTATACAGCTGATGGGATGCTGATCCCGGTTTCGGTGCCAACCCAGCTGCAGGGATGTCAATCCTTGTTTCAGTGTTGATCCAGGAGATAAGTGGCAATCCAGTTGAATCAGTCCAGCTGATATGTCCAGGAGCGTTGCCCAGGCCTAGGGCAAAAAAAGTACCTTTTTATGGACGGGTTTCTCTATTTTCTATACTAATTAGTTGCATAGTCCGTTCTTTTAGGCCTTTCTAGAAATGGGTTGGAGGACTTTCAGGTCTTTGGGGGTCCCAATCCCACCTTATAGTCCATGCCCATTTCCTGCCAGTCATTCCTGTGCTTGTAGTGTTTTCCCATGGAAAAGGGCTGCCTTGTTTCCACCTGACTTTTCACCTTTCTCCAGCCAAATCTTGATCTTTTTCATATGTTTTAATTGGTTTTAATATTGGTTTTAATACCAATAGTCCTTGGTTATTACCAGCAATTCTTGTCAATTATTACTAATGGTCCTTGGTTGGCCTCACAGCCATCTGGTTATTGGTGTTTGAGACATACACATTAGCCCCTTGTCTTCTGGGAATTGAGAGCTCAACAGAATCTTACTTTGGACCATCATTTACATGGTTGTTAGAGTGTGGACTTTAGTACACATCACCCCTCATAACTGAGAGCTCAAAGGGTCTCACTTTAGATCACCGCTTATAGGGTAACGGGAGAGTGGGCTTTAGTCATAGTCGTTTTCCACCCTGACTGCAATTCAACTCAGTAACTGTCTTTAAAGTTTCTGCAACAAAAATGTTATTCCACTTGGGTTGTTATTCAGGCAAGAAAAATGGGTTTCCAAGACTGCTTGTTAAAAAACAGGTGTTCATTAGACAACACTGTTCCTGGGAATAGACAGTGTTTCTGATAAGCTGGAGAAAGGCTTAGTCCAGGTGCAGTTTGTAAAGGCTGAGGTCTAATGAGCATTTCTCAGACCATACTGCAGCTTAAGGGTGGGGGGATTGTGACTAAGTTGCCTTCTCTGGGCCCCTACACTGAGTGGCAAAATTGTAAAGATTTAGATTCAGATCTTTACAAGTGCTCTCCACATGCCTTTAATTTGCACCTAAATCTGAATAATGCTTTAAAGAGAGGACAGCTGCATTTCTCTTTTGAAAAGACAATAACATCTTTTTTGTTAAAAGAACCCAAACTATTACAAGTATAGTAAGTGTATATCATTTGCAGGTTTTTCACATGGCATTACCTTTGTTGTCTTTATCTTTGCAAGTAATAAAATGAGTTCACCAATAAACACTTAGGCTTCTCATATGAGAATGTTTGAAATTTGATAGCATATTGTCTCAAATCAATCTATTTTGGCTGCCCCATTTTCTTAATATTGCCCCTTATAATGCCTCTCAATAATTGTTAAGTTGTTCTTTTTCCGCACTTGTCCAAGGCTTATTGGTTTTGTGTCACCACAAGGTAAAATTTAGTAAAAGTTATTGAAATAAAACATTTTGATTTGTAATACTGTGATATTGGACACAGGAATTTAATAATGGAAAATGCCCCTGGATATTGATGTACATGCTATGGGTACATACATGAAACAGCCTGATCTGATCTGGTATTCTTCATGTAACTTCATTGTCTTGTGTTATCTAAATCCATTACTTTTGGATGGGAATTTTTTTTTTTTTTTATTTCTGTTGGATTGTCAGCCACATTGTCAATTTTGGTAACATTTGTATTTTGGTGATTCTAAAAGTGGTGTCTTACAATCACCACCTTTTTATTTTTTTAATAGTTGAAGTTAATATATTTATTGCTACAAATTCCAAGAACTTTGATATAAAATTCAGAAGTATTTCAGAAATTTAAATCTACAATTTCTTCTTGAGAATTATATCTTCTACATTGTAATCTTTGACAGCTATAAGTCAAGGTCTGGCAGAAGGTATTATACTGTGAAATTAATATACTTGAGACTGTAGTTGGTTTCACTTAGCTAATATCTCTTTGCACTCAATTTTTATTAAAGAGAACACGTTTGCTCTAAATAGATTTATCTAACTCTATGCAACACAATAATATGCTGAAAAATTTGTGAAACACATTTCATATGCTGGCAATTCTCTATCCTAAAATTGAATGTACGAGAATGAATTTCAGCTGTTTGTCACAGGAATTATTTAGGTCTGTACATTAAAATAATGTCTTGCAAAAACTTAAAAGCATTAGCAGTGACTAATGTAGCATTAAAATACTTTGGAAGTTAAACTGAAAGTTAGTATATGCAGAAGTACTTTATTTAAATAACATAATACCCTGAAAACTCTTATCAGTCATTCAGCACCATATCCTCTCATCTGTTAATTTGTTACTCATATCTGGTGGTTTCTAAAGCATTTCTCGTTTTACATTTCATTTTGATGTATGAATCTTTAGGATTTTTAAGGGTTTATTCCATATTACTGCAGCAGATATAACTTCTGTAAGAAATAATTTTTAACTTCAGCGCTTGTTTTCACATTATCGCATATAACATGGTAACACATACATTTTTCTCATGCACAAAGATAACTTTGCAATTATTTAATTAATAATTATCCACTAGTAAATTTAATGCTATAAGATCTATAAATTAACTAAATATGATAAATTGTATTCAAAGTTATTTTAGTTAGATCATCAGTGTAACTAGTAATTTGCTGTCTTCCTACCTTTCACATCATCCTGCATTTGGAGATGCTTTTATATTACAGCACTGATTAGAACGTTTACAACTGCAAATAGTTCATTCCTACAGCTGATGCAATTCAGGGTAGCCTAGTAAGTTTGATGCCTGAATGCACTATTCTTAACAATTGAGGAATAGATATTGATGGTGCTCCAATAAGATAAAGTTCATTCAATTTCTGTGGGTTTAGGCTGTGTTAAAAGCCAGTATTTGCTTATCTATTAAATCATCAGATCATGGGGTCACTCTTAGCAGCAGGCAGTGTTTGAAAGAGAGTACTGCACTGTTGTATTGATTTTGCAGTGGTCAGGGAAAGCATCCAAGAAGAGAATAGATGACCTCTCTAGTTTGTGTTGATCCCTTTTTATATATTTTTTGGCATTTTGGATCTTGCTTATGCATGAATGTATTAAACTGTGCTTAAGCTATATGGAAAATAATATTTAACTGGAGAAAAAAGTATTATTTTTTGAACACAAGACTGAGGACAGAATTATATCTCTTACTCAAGTTTATTTTAACATAAGAAAAGGTACTCTGGGAGTACAGCTCACAGTTATACACTTAAATTTTCAAAAAGTTCACATTTATGAAACCTTGATAATTAACAGATGAAAAGAAGACCTCAAAATTGATAATATGTTTCTTTTCTTGTGGTATAGTACTGCCCTTCAAGTCAAATTGAAGTTGAAGAAGAATTAAGCTGTCATTTTAGACCTAGAGACTAACTCAGTTCTGAACTGACAGTTGGAATAAAAACTTGGGGTTTTGGAAGGTTTTGGGGTTGATTTTTTTTTTAAAAAAGTCTTCCTATGAAGATTTCCTGTAGGTAAAGACCTCAAGCTGTGAGAGAACAGGTTATCATGGGGGAACTGTTAATCTGAAACTCAGAGTAGCTTTTTGAATATGATTCAGTTATAATAATACCCAAGGTGAGTTCAGAGATATCCAGTTTAAATTTAATCCAAATTCATCAGAATTTAATCTGGGGTTGTGAAATAAGGTAATATGCAGGTACCTCCAAAAATGCCAGACAGTGGAAGTTCTGGAGAGTTTATTCCAAAAAGATTATTAGATTTACAAAGGAAAAAAAACACACCAGTGCTGCAAAAGCACTAGCCCTGAGAAAACACATCACGTGTTCTCTTCTTTGCCCTCTGCCCAGGGCCTCCCCGAAGGCCTGTAACACTGTGAGGGTTTATCTCTCTTCATACGAGAGAGAGGGAGAGAGAGAGAGAGAGACTGTGAGCCTCTTCTGTAATGCAAGAGGAGTAACATCCAACCATCTTTGAAAAAGGGGTTTCTTCTTAGGCAGAAAGTTTCCTTAAGCAAAACAAGCTTTAATCTCCTTGTCATAAATCTTCTGGAAAGAGTATCTATCCTGACAGAGAGTATATTTCTCGGGTTTTGCTGTCCTCGTTCCCCCTATTCACTTTACAGTCTGCTTCAATATGTATAGTAAAGGCTATTTATTTTTTGTTCACGCTAGGAACAGCTAAGCAGAAAACCTTTTTAGTCTAGCATTGCTAAGGTTTTCTTGTACTGATTTCTCAGAGAAGCTGGAATTGAATAGTGCTGAAAGACGTTGCTTTAAAACAGCACTTCCTAACTTTGACATAATACGAACAGGTATGTCTCTTGTGTTTCAGAAACAGAAGTATTTTTAAAAAAGAACAAAATGACATCAGATTATCAGCTCATGGTAAATAGGAAAAATAAGACTGTGAATTTTATTTACAGATGTTAGACACTTGAAAAAAAGCTAGCTTGAGACTAGGGCTCCTGTCATTCCTTTTAATAATTATTGGTGTCTGTGACAAGATGCTTCAAAATTTAAATATATGGTCCAGATTGTGTTACAGTGAATATATTTGTAGAGTTGTAATTCTGTTTTAATCTAACACATATTCCATATGCCTTTTTGTTCACCTGCCCATTTATCTACTTCTGTATTATTACCTGCTGCATGTTAATCAGGTCAAAGTGAGACTCATTTTCTCTGTAAGACTTTATAACTCATGGCATCAATAAAATTATGGGTATAATGAAAGTAGCAAGGCTTTGTAAGATAGAGGCAATACCTCTGAGACACAGCGATCACTGTTCATAGCATCAAGTGGGTAAACATTTGTCCTTAAACCTCATCTCTATGTACCATTCATTTCTTCTCACCTAAAACATTCTCACTACCAAGGAAAAACTCCCTAAATACTGGGCTTTTTTCTGTATCCCTCAGTATGGTACTAGAAGTTAAAACTAGTATGACTTTTTCCTGAACAGTTCTTTGCCAGAATATGATATGAATGGAGACTTATAAAAAATGCTCTTAAGTAAGACAGCATATGTGAAACAAACATGTGTCCTGTCTAGTTTTGACCTACAACTGGCAGTCATCTGAGGTGCTTCCTGTCTTTTATCATGTCCATCTCTCTCCATCTGGCTAGTTGGAGCATTTTAGGAATTTGCATTTACAGGCTTCCAAAATGCATCTCAAACCTGCTCAATATGTGACTGTCAGAATTACAGCAGCCACTGCCAGAATTAAAATTCATAGCCAAAGGTTCATAAACTCATTAACTAAATCATATAAATATGCATACCACTCTGAGTGCCAGGACTATTTCTCGTTTTTATTCTTCCCCTTTTTAGACAATGTCCTTCCCAATTCAGAGCGGACAGTATATGAAATGTTGTTGCTCTGCCAAATGAATGATGAACACATAAATGACCAGTGTTTATCACTGATAAGCTTATACAATTACTCAGCATCACCCCCCACCCCCTGGCCCTGCAATGATGACAGTATAGCAAATACCACACACCTTTATCACCTTTGGTAGCTGAGCATAAAAGTCAGGAGACAGATAAGTACTAGTGCCTGGGGACTTTCTCAGTATTCCAAATAAAAATGGAAAATGAGAGAACATATTAAACCTTCTACTGCCCATCCTGAGGTATTACACTTGCAGACAGTGCAAAGCAAGAAAACAGGCAGACACAGTACTAAAATCCAGGGTAGATTGCTGTCCAACCTCACTCCTGGTTCTCGTGCTTAGTTGAATCTGAGAAAAAAGCCCTTATCTGCTGAATGTTGCACTTTCTATCATTGTTAATTCAGAAGAAGAATGAAACAGTAAAAATGATTTGCTGCTCCCAGAACCCTGAAAAGTGTTTGATGTTAAGAAATGTTAAGGATGGGAAAAGTTGTAGGCATGAAAAGAGGCACTGCGAGTATGGATATAAGAAAGTATTTTTAAGATAAATTCTTCTGTTTGTTTGCATGTCTGCGTTGGTTTGGGTTTTTTGTCTGGGTTTTTTTGTTTGTTTGTTTGTTAGCTGATTGGTTTTTTGTATGTTTAAGAATTTCTGGAATTAATTATTTAGTTTGTTATACCTTGATTGGTCTATGTAATGATATTCGTATGTGCTTATATGTGGCGCTTCAACTTTCAGAGTACCATTTGTTAGGCAATCACCAGATGCCTTACTTTTAGCATGTAAGAATTGCTGTGCTAGACCTTTTCAGGGCTAAGATCATAATAAATGTGAGCAATAGTTAGAATCAGGGTAAAAACATTGTCATGTATACAAGAATTAAACTAATACTTAATATTTCTTTAAATAACTGTTGTTAACATCCACATATCAGTATTTTATCAGTATCATATTTTAATTATCTACCTAAGAATACTTTCTCAGTTAATACACTTAGGCTTGTTCATTAAAAAGTTCCTACCTCCTAACAAGTTCTTATCAATCATAAATCTAGCAAACTGGTACTTAGATTATCTCCAGTTTGGGACTGGAATGACAAGCTTTCTTCCTCCAGAAAAAAAAATTGTGATGCCCACTGAAAAATAGATTCTAGTCATTTTATTGTCACCACAAATATAGAGAAACTTTACCCTGAACATCTCTCCTCATTTTTGTGTTCCATCTTATTTGATGGACAAGTCTTTAATAGGTAGCAAACTGTTTAGAATCATCCTATTGCAGTGTGATGCTTTTAAAATATTTTTCATTTCATGATATGATACTAAATCATATGTGTTTTACTGATAGAATTATAAAAAAAAATACAATGAATACTAGTTTTTTTTAAGATAATTATTTTCCCATCTGGGACTTCACACAGAAATATCTATTGATTTCAAAAATACACAATAAAATAATGGCTCTACTACTTCTCTTCATATTTTTTGAATTGTATTGAAGATGACATGCTGTTAAGTCCCAACATTGTACTCCTGGAGTCTCATCTTGACCTGAAGTCAAAATGTCAACCAGTATTACCACTTTATAATGGTTTTGATTAAAGCTTTTAGTCATCCCTCACCATCTTTGTGGTTAAAATATTAAAGACTAAATCTCTTTTCACTTCAAAAACTCCATCATTTGAGTCTAAGGATGCTCCATGTCCATAGCAGTAATGTAACCTAATATTTATAGCAGACTACAGTAAGGAATGAGTCATTCTGTTTTACTTGAGGTTTTGCCTGATTTTTTTAATTCTTAGAGATTTCTGGCTGCCCATTTACTTTTATGGGCTAATGGAAATGTAATGGGCTAGTAGTAAAACTATTTTAATAAAGCCACAAAACCATATTTTAAAAGTCCTACTAATAGGGAAAAATCTGCTGTTAAGCTGTCACAAAGAAGTGGGCAAAACAGCAACGATGAAGGCCCAGGTTCATCTTATTTAACATGTATGTTTAAACTGAAAGATCACGGTTAGGAAATAATTAGTTTCCTTCTTATATATTGTGAATGGACAGAGACAGACACTTGTAAAAGGCATCTAAATCCATCTGCATCTGAACTACTTTCTGGAGTTCTGCACTAGAACATAGTAATTTCTAACATTAAGGATACAAAGTTAGACCTCTTTCAAGTTTCCTTTTGTGATTAAAAAACATAGAAAGAAAGCATATTTCTGAACAGATACTAAATCCTCATAACAATACGAAAAAAAAAAAAATTGTTCATCCTAAGGTGGTGTATGCACTATACCTACAAAACTATCCCAAAATATCAGTGAAAGATCTGACTGGGGAGAAGTTAACATTTTTGAGTGTTGGGTAAGTGAGAAGTCCCCAGAGTATGGATAGACATGAATGCTACTTCATCATGCCATTTTCTCATCTTGTCTGTGGGAAAGCTCAGGATAGTCAGGCACATTAGGAAAAAGGCTCCTGGCATGGGCTGATGGGAAGAGAATCCTGACCCCAAGCATCTTCCTGGCTTCAGGTGTCTTTTCCAATAGCAGGAGGTGGTGAACTGTGTTACTTGCTAGTGAGTGTATTCAGGAACTTTGTCTTTGCATCCAGCACCTCCAGTTAGGTACTATATGTGGCAAGGCAATACATCTCTCTCTTCATTAAAAGAGACTCTCACAGTTAATATTTAATAGAGCACTTCTGTTGCTAGGACAATCATTCTGTTCTGTTTGATAAATGTTGCTTTTTTTTTTTTTTTACCCCAAACTAATGCTATCGTTTGTAGCCGCTGTAAACAAGGTCATAGAGTCTGTGTAGAGACTAATTTAGCTTAATCACTAGAAAAGCAAGCAAACCTGTCTCTCAACTACGTGTGAAAAGCTTGCCTTCAGCCAAAAGTTCCGCTGAATAGGACTGTGGGGGACAGCCTTTCAGCTCTATGCAGCATAGGGGAAAAATGGCATCTGCCCACTCACTGTGGTACTCAGGATCCACTGGTTTCATTCATAAAACCTGTTTCTTATTACAGGACAACAAGGTGTTGAAAGTAGTTCTTACTATTTTTCCCAGGTAGTCCATGTCATACTTTTTCAACTACTACAGTGGTGACACTTCACCTAAAGTCCTCATGCCCAGGAACCGCTGCTGCTTTAATTCATATTCCTGGGAATTCAGCAATTGTGCTGCACATTGTAGCAGTGAAAAGGTTATTGTAGCAATATTTGTAATAGGTTTGCTAGCAAAAGTAATTAATTCTATCAAGTGATTATCATTTTCCTTAAGTGTGCTTCTAGGTGATCCCTTCTCATGATCAGAAGTAATAAAAACAGTAACACTTGCGTTTAACAAACAACTGAGTCAGTTTTCCCTTTCCTCCAGTACAGACATGTACACATAGTTAGCTTATAATACAGAATAAGTTTGAGTTTCAAAGCATCAGTAACAATATAACAAAATATATACTAAAGTAAGTTATTCTCTTCATTTCAAATAGTCATTAGAGGCTAGCACAATGTTTCTTAAGCATTGGTCTGGCCTTTTGTAATAGGAATGCAGTAAAAAGGCAGAGAAACCTTTGAAATTATAACAAATTCAGCTTTGAAATTAGACACAGTATTCTAGTAAAGAGGTTAAACCAATATTGTAACAGCTCTACTAGGAGAGCTGGCAAACATGACAGTGCTTCAAGTGAGAAAGTAAAATTAAAGAACTTTAAAAATTAAAGGTTTTATCAAGTTTCTGATAGAAATTCTGTGGAGACTGTAGGTCAGTGTGTGTGTTTATGTGTTTGTGTGAACACCTGTGTTGAAAGAGAGTAATACGGGCTTTCCTACTACGCAATTTTGGGTTGCATTAATCCCTACACTTTCCTTCCGCCTTCCCTTTGGGGGCTCACCAAGAGCATAGCAAGCTCTCTAATGCTCACTCTCATAGGGCTGGTCAAAAGTTTCTTAATGTGATATCAAATTATCAGGCTAGATGTGTTCAGGAATTTTTCTGGCTTTACTTTCCTACAACCATATAAGCAAGAGAGAAGAACAACCAAATTGTTGGTTTATGTCCAGCCCTATTTCAACCAATAGCACCTCAGCTTTTAACTCCAAGGAATATAACACTGTACATTAAGATGTTAGGGGGAAAACAACAAAACAAAACAGAGCAAAACAAAAAGCCCCCAGTAACCAAAAACAGCTGAAAGGAAGTTTTATGGATTTATTTCTCACTGCTCAATTCCAACACTGAATAGTAAACATATTATTGGAAAAGTTCCCTGTGTCCTTGAGACTTCCAAAGTTTACTTTTCTTTGGTTAAAAGTTCCAGTCAGGACTCTTCAAGGGGGTTAGTGCCAAGTGTGTATGAGAATCTCTTCTGGTTTTTCTTAGTACGGTCAAATATACTTAGTGGTAACAAGAGACTGAATTGACAAACCACAGACCACATATCTGGGGTAAATAAAATCCCCTTACTCTATCAAATGCAAAATATTGGTATAGCAAATAACATCACCAAAATTATATGGGAGAAATCAAATTGCTATCATGGACTAAATAAATTTAGATATAAAAGATAGAAGTAATTGTTTACTTTTGGGGGGTAAAAAACCCCAAATGTGTATAAAACACTTTCAGAAATGATCCAGGGAGCTAAACTCATTGCTGTGCTGGAATGAAAAGTCATGTACTTATTAATGTCATAAACTTTCGTCAATGATATGATTTTCCCCCAACAGCTAAAGTCCATAGATACTCTATATCTGATAATTACCTGTGTTAGAGATAGCAATAACCTGTTTCCTTGCAAATATTCTATGCTGCTCCCTAGGTGTTAACTATCTTTTTCTTTCAGACTTTCCCCTCAGAGTAGCGGCAGTAGGTTAAACTCACAACAGTCTTAGCCAATATGAAGTTAATACTTGTTATCTATGTCATACTTGAAGAAGTCTTCATGTCCA
>VWZF01001086.1:344202-493143 GCA_013396755.1 Sclerurus mexicanus
TGAGTTTTCTTCTGTTTGTTTATCAATTGATCATATAACAGGTTTTCTTACCAGTTGAAAAAGTAATTGTCAGCCTCCGTGTTGAGAACCTGATTGTAATTTAGAAAAAATATTAAATTATATAAAAATATATATAAAATATATAAAAATAAAATCTGTCATTGTCTCCACATGGGAGGCAAGGTGGATAATATAGAGAGGTTACATATCAAATAATTAATAAATGTATTTTATATGTATGTGACCTCACAAACATAAGTAGCCTCTCACTGTTCCAGACTTAAAGATGCACTTGTCTGTGCTGCCTTTGTTTAAATTGGTGCTAGCAGTTAAGTGAGAGCAATTTCTTAACTGTAATGCAACTAAATCTCTTTCCTAAACTGAATGAAAATAAAGTGTGAAAAATAAATCTCTCTCTTGTCAGAAAATATGATATATACATACACTGCTCAGTGCTAAGGCAGTGGGAGGCAGATTATCGAGCTCTGTACAGCACTGTGACTGGTAACTGCTTTGCTCAGCGAACTGCTTTGATAGGGAGGTTTTTCCCAATTAAGTGCAGTAGGGTGAAAATGTTGATCATATGGAAGAATATATCCTGCAATCTTGGCTTTCATTCAGCATGGCTACCTGTGCTATTTACTGAGGCCACTTCAGTAGTGGTTTTAGTTTACTTCGGTGGATTTTTTAACCTTAATGTTAGGTATTGAAGTAGAAAGGCTTTGTCTAGTATTTTGTTAAATACTCCACCAGTACTGGTTTTAATTGGAATTTTTCTGTGGTTCTGTGTTGGAGGAGTGAGATTGTGCAGTTTTTTGATGGTTTTTTTTTTCTTAGCACCACTACAACTAACACAACTCATGAGCTCAATGGTTAAACAGGTCCTGTAGCATTGATGTCCACTGAGGTGTGAGCCCTGTGGTGAGTGCACCACGGTCTGTGCTTCTGGTGTTTGCCATTAATATGGTGTGCAACTGTGAAAAGGGAGTGTTGTAGTCATGGCACTATAGGTAGTGTCAATTTAGCTCAGTACAAAGCTGTAGGTGGTTTGCTATGGCTCACCACACAGCCATTAAGAGTATCATCTTTGCTCAGTACAGAATTGCGAGTGATAGTATTTAAACTCCCTATAACACTGTGAATGATAGTGTTCTCATTTTGTCCAGGAAGAAATGTGAAGGCAGGCATTCTGACTGAGCCTGTGATTTAAGTGAGTTAGGTTAAAAAAAAAGAATATAGTCTCATCATTTGCCAAGAGGATGTGGCATCACCGAAATTTCGCATTGATTTTTGAAGTGATTCAAAAAGAACAATGGACCATAGAGTCAGCCAATTTCAGAAGAAAAAGATGAGCATATTAATAAATATCTCCTGACATTAGCACCCATGTAAGTTAGCAGTTCTGAACCCCTCCCTAAAGATGCTGCTTTTCTCTAAGCCCTGGGGAAACTACTCTTAAATGAGGTGCTTGATCTAGATGACTAAAGCAAGTGGTGTGAATATTGTTCTATAACTCTCCAACTGCTGTTCACTGGTAATTGAAAACCTATCCTGTTCAAAAAGTTAAAAGTGAAGAAGCTCTTAACATTATTTTAGAATGCAAAATGTATAAAATGTAGAATGAAAATATGCTGAAATGGCAGATTATGAAAGCTCTTTGAAAATGAATGCTTTCTGCCTCATAGCTAATTTTTGCTAAGATATTATAAAGCAAAGTTTGTGATGATCTGTTCTAAATCTACATATGTCACAGATGGACAGAATGTGAATAGTGAAATTCTTGTATGTGCAGGAAAAGAAACACACCTGATGGTGCCCACCTGTATTCTGATTAGGTGACCTTACCCACCAGGTGTTACATGGAACATTACATTTCTGTAGAGTTTCCATTTGTACCTATAGTTCACTTTCTATAATATATCAGATAATCAATTTTTTTTCTAAAATAAGTATAGCCCAAACTAGCATATTTTTCTGTTTGTAGTGTATTTTTTCTTTGTTGAATTCTTTTTTTGATGACCATTTTAGATAGAGCTAAAAATATATAGAATTTGTATTTTCCATTTGCTGGGCAGTTCTTAAAACTACTTAACACTGTTGGATGTATCACTTTAATGAGTTAAATGTTCATAATTATGGGAAAATATTTTATAATGAAAAAATTGGGCAACTCAAACAGGAGTGGACATAGTGAAATGCACAAGAAACTACAGCAGATTTTTCATTAAGTTAATGTTGCCATTGATTTGCACATTGCATGACTCATTGCGTGAAATGGGACCTAGTGCTGGACTTAGCGAGTTTAACATACAATATGGTTTGTATATATTGCATTAGCTTGTCTAACAGGACTCAGTGCAAGGTAAACAAAACTTTAAGAGCTGATCAGTTGGTACTTCTAGACGTCTACTGTGTTCTTTAGTTTGATGATTGCATCATCATTTTTCAAGCTTTAAGAACTGTTAAATTGCACCTTTAAGAATGTCAAAAAGAAATTTCAAACACTTTGGTAAGATATTCTATGTGCGCTCCTTTGCATTTCTGAATTTCACATTAGATTAGATTTAGGAATGAAAAAAAGTAATCTTGTTAACAACTGAAAGAAAAGAAAATAAATTTCTTCTAAAACTCTCTAGGTCTTCTGTGTTCTCTTCAGTATGGCCTTAAATAATGGCTATAATTTATCCTGTAATCTGTGGTAGTTAAGGCTATAAATTTGCATCTCTCCCAAGTTGCAGAGCAGGTTAATGTGTACTGTAGTGTAGTCTGACAGTACAGTGAAAATGCCAGATCATTATAAGAAAAATTAAGTAGTAAATCTAAAGCAAAATATTAGCCTTTTAATTGTGTGGAATTTATGGAAAAAAAATAATTTAGTACAATACCTTTATCAAGGAACACACAAGGTCATTTTTAGTTTTTCATTTCTTCCAGTCAGTTGCCCTTATATTTGTTGCAAAGGTTTTAAAATACTCATGATAAGACTCTTTATAACAAGCAAAATACTTTTACAATGATAAAATTAATTATTTTCTCATATAAGACTAAATAAAGTTCTTTAGCAACAAATTCTTAGCAACACTTTAAAGGGGATAGTGAGTTTCCACTTTGATAAGGAATATTTTGTCATAAATTATAGAGTTCTGTAATGAACTTTTCTTAATTATCCTCATTTTTACATGACTCATGTCCATGAAAAAGTTCATTTTTAAATAGTAATTAATCTCCCAACTAGAGAGAAAGCATATTGCTTTTCATAAAGGCTTGTCATTTACAACTGGAGTCCTCCTGGAACATTTTTATCATACCTGTTCTTGTAAACTGTTAAATAAATTTCTTCTTTTCCTCTTTTACTTGTAATCTTGCATCAGTTTTCCTTCTAAAACAGCTGGTGAGGTGGAAGCCCCTTATTGTTTCATTCAGCTGTGTAGACAGTGCTTCATAATATTCAAAAAAGCTCAAAATTCCTAAAATATTTGGAGTTATCAAATAGAGATACTATTCATCTGTGTAAAGAACATAAAGATTTAAGCAATTTATTGGACTGGCTCAAGAGAGAAGCGTATTACTAAAGACAAAAATAATTAATTAATTAATTAGTTATTTGCTGTAATTAATTAGTTATTTGCTGTGGTTTTAATATTTTATTGGTGTTTAAGAAATGATGAATAGTAAAATAAAAAAGCTAGCTCTAGTCCTAGCATGGTTTAATGAAGATTTTGTGATATGAAATAAAATTAAAGAATTAAAAATAGATCTATGTCCTGCTTCTAAATCTACAAAGAATTTTAATGTATCTGCAGATAAATTGTCAAAACTACTTTTCAGGGCTCTGACCACAATATTCTCATAATTAATTTCAAAGTATTTTTTTTTTAGTATTTGCTTTATTTGTCTAGAAGTAGTCAATGCAAAAAACATTAGTATCAAAAGCAGTAGTTGATGAGTTTGCTTCTAGTCTGGAGCTTTGAAACTTGCCTTTGCTCTGGTTGCAAAAGCATATCTGCAGTACACGATGTTGCCTGCCCATTTTAATGCTACACTGTAAAAGGATTGTCAGACCTTTAAGAGTCTGGATCCTGGGATGTAATTTTAAAAGTTCTTGCAGTCAAACTCAGACAAGACGTTTTATTCCACGAAGAGATATTTTTGTTAATGCAGAAGTTGTTTTGCTCTCATGTTCAGTGAGACATGACCGCAGCTGGCACTGATACTAGTAGTTTTCCCACATCCTAAATTTAAATTGTAAATGGATAAATACTTAACTTTGCTTTTAAGTTTTTATTATGAATTCCAAGAATAGCACACTTAGAGATGATTAATTCTCAAGGACATATGTTACCCAAGATAAACAAGCCCCTATGTTCTTGATGTAAAAATATACCAAGATTATAAGTCGAATTTTACATTACAACACATTATCCTGCCAGCAGGAAAAGATTGCTATTAATTAGTTCACAATTAGTCTCTCTTATTTATAATCTCAGAGTATTAGATATTGATGGAATTAATAGATTAGCAACTTCATTTAATGGTGTCAAACAGGCCAAAATGCAAATAGAGATTGTTTTAATGAGATTTATTGATTTACATTCATATGGCTTTTAATCAATTTTGAACTTGACCTACAGGATTGCTTTATATTTTAGCTCATAAGGAAAATGCAGGGAACCCCTGGACATATTAGGAAATAATTAGTTGTTTAAAAAAATATCTCCACCATGCAACTTTTAGGATTTGCAAGTAGACCTCTTTCTGTATGTCCCTCACATGCTGCACCCCATTCTCCTAACAGTAAGTCAATATTGCTTTAATTCTTGATTCAAACTGAAGTTTGGAAAAGTAAATTTCAAGGACTGTGTTGAAGTGTTATGTGCTGAGAAGCCTCAGAAAATGAGATATTGTGCTACTTAGACTACTTAGAGATATTAGTATAACCTATTTCAAGATATCACCACATGCTTCTTGGGCAACATTCAAATGTCACAGATTAAAAAAATATCAGATTTTTTTTTATTTGGACTTTTAAAACAAGCTAGAGAATTTTGACCTGTAGCTCTTGCAATTGCAAAAGTTGTTAGTCAAATCAACTGTTCTGATCTCTCTCTGCCCTCAATCAGACCCAAAGACCATTCCTATAATTAACAAGTGGGACCTGCCAGTAATATTTTCCTCTTAGATGATATCGAGGCAAGAGCATTCTTGTAGTTGCATGCATGGCAGCATGTATTTGATCTTCAATTTGCATGAATATGAATTTTAGGTAACCCTCTCACCTCTTAAAAAAAGAACGAAAATTAAAAAGACGAAAGAAAAATAGAAAAACATTTTTTAAATAGATACTGGCCCTTCAATGGAGTCTGCATTAGATCTTGGATGAACTGATTGGCCTTGTGAAAATGGTTCTCTCTGTTGGTTATAGAGTGAGTTGAGTCTCATAAATCAGGCATATTTGTTACAGTGTCCAGGGGTTTTTTTTGCGAGATTAAATCAAATCCATCTATCTTATACAAATGCAGTAGTGCAGATTTCTGTAAGATGGATATGTGCCAAATCACTGTTCAAATCTCCTTTCTGTTGCCTTTTTAAAACTCTAATTTCCTCTCTTGCTGCCCCATCCATCCCACCCCTCCTGCCGCCCCCAACTGGCAAATGGGTTTCACCAAGTAAACCTGATCAAAGTACCTTCACAACTGCAGGAGAAGAGTTATTTTACTGTTAATTTTGTCGGATCATACATTCCAAACAGTTAATATAAAAGTTTACAGTGCCCTGCTGTCTTAACAGTAAAGTAGCTTGCAATGAATTTGCTTTAATGAAATTAAAACCATAGAGTATGACTGGAGGGTAAGTCTTTTGGTACTTGCCTGAAGTCATAATAGAGAAAAGTGTAAAAACCCAAGTAGATCATATGCAAATGTAGATTTTTCAAAACAGTATGGAAAGATTTACAATAGTATATTCTCAGTTAATCAGCCAAGTACCAAATTGTAATTATCTCATTTGTGGAGATATAGAGATTTCCTTTCTAAGAGAAGTTTTGCAGATACATTGTAAAACTGCACCTCTGCTATGTTTTCACTGTTTAACAATCAAACAAAGTCAATCAATCTTCCAAACAGAAGCACTATTTAGAAATTATTCTGACATGTATAGGATTGGTTTGTATTAGCTTTCTAATTAAGATGAACAACTAGACTTTCAAAATTTAATTTTCAAAAGCATTTTTTAATCTAAAAAAGGATGTTAATCAGATAAAATATTTGTTGCTTCATAAACCTGGTATGTATATATTTGTTTTGCATACCCCTCTATTATATAAGAGTTTTGGAAGTATGTGAACATAATTTTACTTCCTATACTAGACATCTAATTCAGGCATGTTAAATGTTCATCCTCTGGTTCCATCAACAAAGACAAAAATAACACTCCTGAAAGATTATTTTAGGACACAGACTGAAAGCCTAATTGCTGCCTATTTTGACCAACTGATTTTTTCTAAGATGTGTCACTAATCTGCAGTGTAACCATAATTTGATCTATCTAAAGGATACCAGACTTCCTATATGTCAACCACTTGCCTATTCTGAGAACAGCCTTTCCAAATAAAAGGGTCTTATAAGTCTAAGGGATATGTACATATCAAAAACTCTTCTTTTTTTCCTTTTTCTTTATTCTCTATACCTTGTAGGTAGAACTAGCAACTACCATGCTGGCTTTAAGTATTTCTTATTTTGACTTCTGTTTAGATTAATAGAGGATGTCTACTTCCTGATTCTATAGTTTCATTTAGTATGTTCAAATTTGTGCATTTCCTTGTTCCAAACCCTTATTAATCTTTCTTACTAGTGTTCTTACAGTGCTGTGCAGTTCTTAGAGTGTATACTCTTTTACATACCTCTTCTTTTTATGGGTCTTACAGTCCTGTTGTACATAAAATGAGACATTTAGAAACAATTACTCAAAAATCAAACAATTTTAAATTATGAAATATAAACTTTCTCATGTAATGCAAATGTTAAAACACTGAGACAACTTCTCTAAGTTTCCTCACCGATTTAAATAAGAGAGTATCATAATATTTAATTTAGTACAACTTTTTTTATCTCAAAGTGCATAGTAGCGCATATTTACCACATAGATACTTCTATTTTACTTTATCATCAAGGCTTAGATAAATCGTATTCTCCTCAGCTGTCACCTATTTTCTAGGCAGAACAATGAAAATATTTCATGTGTTTCATTTGAAATTAAGAAAAAAATAGAGCAGAATAGAACTGATTCAGCATATTTCTATCAGACAGAATTAAGACAATGATTAACAAAACTAAAAGTATTATTAACATGTTGGCTAGACACCTCCTTAAGAATATTTCTCTACATTTTCTCATAGAACTTTTTTTTTTTTTAGATATTGTGAGACCTTGCCTTATCCAAGAATAATGATGGCATTTGCAAGGTTTTATGAGACAAGGCAATAACACCATGTACAAAAAAGACAAATTTTCACAAGTCTGTTTGGAGTGATCAAGGATGCAAGTCACTATTCTTTGATAAGGCATCAAATTATGTACCAAATCATTATCTACCAAATTATTATCTACCAAATCCAATTAGCTACACTGCCACTCCCACTGTTATTTCAGTTATTGAGAGTATTTAAGGAAAGCAGAGTATGGAACGTTAGTAGATGTTTCCAACTGGTGTTTCACTTTGTTTCCCAGTTTTATTTCTTCTTGTCATTCAGTGAATTTCTGCATTTCTTTTCACATCATCCCTCTAGGTATGAATTCTCAAAGTGAGCAGCACAACTGTATGACAATGACAGAATAGGCAAAGGCTGTTAAAGGGGTTATATTAATAGGAAAGCAGTCTTTCAACCAAATTTTAGGAATTAATTGAAGAGCTTAAAAGTGAGAGCATACTCTTTCTTGACTCCTATATTGTCATAGAATCATAAAATCGTTTGGTTTGGAAGGGACCTTAAAGATGATCTACTTCCAATCCCCCTGCCATGGGTAGGGACACCTTCTACTAGACCAGGTAGCTGAGGGCCCTATACAACCTGGCCTTGAACACTTCCAAGGATGGTTCATCCACATCTCTGCGAGCTCTGGTGAGGCCACACTCGGAGTACTGTGTCCAGTTCTGGACTCCACAACACAAGAGAGACCTAGACACACTGAATAAATTCTTATGAAGGGCC
Source organism: Sclerurus mexicanus (assembly GCA_013396755.1). Taxonomy (NCBI): domain Eukaryota; kingdom Metazoa; phylum Chordata; class Aves; order Passeriformes; family Furnariidae; genus Sclerurus; species Sclerurus mexicanus. The sequence goes on from VWZF01001086.1 coordinate 352,409, forward strand.
ATGAAGTGAAATATGTGTCCTATGCAGAAAGGCTGAGAGACCTGGGCCAGTTCAGCCTGGAGAAGAGAAAGCTCAGGTGAATTTGATCAATGTCTACAAAAACCTGGCAGCCAAGAGGATGGAGCCAGTCTCTTTTTTTTACTGGTGCCCAGTGACTGAAGAGATAATGGGTACAAACATGGGAGGTTCCTTTTGAACATTGAGAAATGTTTTTTAACTTTGAGAGTGCCTGAGCACAGGTTACCAAGAGAGGTTAGAGGTTGTGAGTTCTGTCTCCTTGGAGATATTGAAAAGATTTCTGTACATGGTCCTGTGTTGCCTGTGCTATGTATCCTTGCTGCAGTATGGGAGTTGAACCAAATGACCTCTGTAAGTCACCTCCAACCTTAGCCAATGTATGAATTAGTTAATCAGTACTGGAGCAGATTAAAACTATCGAAGTCTTCAAAAAAATCAGTGTAGGTACTAGTGAGTTTGCCAAGAAGCAGGAATCATATTCAAAATTGTTTTCATTAACAGAAGGATGCTTGCAATAGACCTGTTTTTTCTGTTGTTTATCCTTCCTTATGCCTTAGGTCTTCTGCTCTCAGAGAAGTGAGATGTTAGGCATTAAGTTTACTAGTTAGAGAGGCATTATTTCTGCCAAGCAAAGTGTGAAAACCATTTTTTGCTTTGGGAGTTGACCTTTACATGTGTGGTAGATTATGGCAACTTTTACCATTTCCTTCTCTCCTTCTCACGTCCCTCCTGTCTTCTTTTTTTCATACATTTTCTTACCATCTCATTGTTAGACAAAACATGTTCCTAAAACTGCTTTACTAGCCGTTGCATACCCATTTGACTTGTTGGCTTCAATGCTTGTAAAATACCTTGTACTGACAGTGGAGTAGAATAGTAAAAAGCTTACTAATTATACAGACTAGGGATTTGTAGTTATGAATTTTCTAATGTATGCAGTGGCTATTTTTCCCTGGATTGCTTTGGGGTCTCTGGGTGCTTAGCTTGAGAAAGCAAAACAGCAACCATGTATGAATTTAGAAGTACTATTATGCAGAGCGTGTTGACTGAGGTTTGCAACAGTTTACCATTGTGAAAAAAAAACCCCTTTGGAGATTTGTTGGCACTAAATACAACAGCAGAAATATCACCATCAACATGTTATTTACATTCCCAGTGGAACCCTGAGGTATTCTGGCTGCTTTCCTTCCTCATTTACATTTATTTTCTACTTGTTCAGCAGAGTTCAGAAGAAAGAAAAAAAACCTGAATTTACGCATATATCTACACTGGTTTTGGACTTCTTCTGTAAGCACAGTAAAAATAAGTGTTAACATTTTGGACCTTTTTTATTTAGCAAAAGGAAAAGAAAGGGAAATAAATTCTGTACCTATAGATTGGCAGCATTAGCCAGTGAATACAAATGATTATAATTTAGCCTTCTTTTTTTCTGCTTCTTTTTTTACAAGTAAAAAAATGCATTATCATTCATTAATAATTTTTGACAAAATTTGAATGTGTATCTGTGTGTATTTGTGTGCATATGATTTAGTTTTGGTTTATTAAGAGTCTAGTGATATATATCTTGGGCATGTTTTTTAATTTTGGTAAGTTTCAAATAACATATGTATTTTTTTTTCTCCATGTTTCACAGAGAGGCAAGAATTTCAAATAGTACATTAAAATAAGAATTGAGTTGTCTCCCTTGCAGTGGACCCATTTTACCTTCAGCAAGACAGTTTTTGCAGAAGGAATGGTGTCATGAAGTTATCAGGACTTACATAGATTTATGTGGATGATTTATTGTGATGCTGTGTTTTACATCCTTTGTAATGACATGATCACCCGTCAAAAAGAGATGAAAGTACCAGTATGTTGACTACAATGTCACCATACTGATAGGTGTTATACAGTGTCATAACATCATGACGTAGTAATTTCTTGCTGCCAAGGAAACACAAATGGTTTGGCCTTTAATTAGCCCTTTATTCCTAGTCATAGGAACAGCATGGATTTTTAATCCAGTTCTACTCTACTTAATAATTCTTAGTTGTCCTTTAAAAAAGCAGCATTAGTAGGTTTCAAAGCTTTCTCTGACAGTGCTTTTACAAAAAGACTATGTTCTGGACTGTAATGTCCTCAGTAGTCTATAAAAGTACTGCTAAAATGAATCTGTTTGATTGTACAAATAATGTTTTGTCAGGAACCTAGATAAATAATAAGCTTCTTTTGAGTTCCTCTTCTGCTCTAAGTGTCATTTTCTCTTAGAATACACTAAAAACATAAATCAATGTCTTAACTGTTATATCAATGCTGTACTGATTCATAATAGGTAATCAAAGTTTTTCCACTGTTTTGACACAGTAGCAGAAGACCATGGGAAGTTTCATCTTATGGACCCTGGCATTCTCTAGATCTATTGCCAATGGAATTTCCACAGGATCAGCAGGCACGATTGTTTAAATCTCTGTGTAAATCCACTAAATAAAATCGGTGAATGCACAGAAGCTTATGTTACCCAATGGCAATGACCGAAAAGAAATCTATATCATCTTCTTGACCTTGCACAATTTCTTAGAAAAGTATAGAGGGGGTTTGGGAGTCAAAATTCAGGTCTGTTCTAACCAGGTTTTCTCTTTGGGTTTTCATTCTCTCCAAACTACAGTTTTGCAGAGAGAAATGCAATTCCTCTCATTAGGTGATTATCATCAGTTATCCATGACATTGAGCTGTGACCGCTTAGAGATCTGTCAGCACAAAGAAGGGAGGTTTTCAAAGTATATACCCCAAGTGCTATGCATTTTTCTATTTAATTGTTTCATTACTCACACCATTAGACCAAGTAGTAGTAGTACCAAGTGTGCCAAAGTTGTTTAGTTACTTTGCCACCAAGTTGTTTTTTTTTCATATTACAGCATGCGTTCTTTTCTAGTTGGTTGGTTTCTTTTATATCTTTTAAAGATCTTGATAGTGAAAATGCAGACAGAAGACAACAATAGAATCATAGAACCATTGTGATTGGAAGGGATCTCTGGAGGTTAGTTAGTCCACCTGTCAGCTCAAACCAGGGGTTATACCAAGATGCAGTCCAGATTATATGCATTAGATTCCTGAAGAATTCCAAGAATAGACATCCCACAGTCTCCCAGGGAAACATGTTCCAGTATTTGACCACTCCCATGTTTGTTTTTTCCTTTGTATCCAATACAATTTTGTTACATTTCACCTTGCTTGTTGCCTCTCCTCCAACCACGATATAAAGTTAACGCAATCTTCATCAATTAATGGCTTTATTCATACTTTACATTAAGCTGATTGTAGGTGTGAAGAGCTGCAACATGAGTGTAAAGTGTTCCTTTTTTTTCTTACAAAGTAAGAAAAAAAAGGAAAATTAACATTGGCTGGAATGTGTGGATTAATAAGACTACTTTGAGATTTCACCATGATATAGGCAAACCTAGTAGATCTAATTATACTCTTTATTTGATTTTTAGAGTAACTCAAAATATTGTTTTGCATTTACAGTGTAGGGTAAGTGATATTCTGAAAATCTTTTAGTGTTCTTCCCTAAAGCATGTTACCTTATTTTTTTACGGCGTGTTTTTAATTGCCTTTGTACTTATGACTCCCTTAAAATCTGACTTACCCCCACTGAAAACAAGTAGAGTTCAGGGGAATTATATTGACATTTTATGTGGAGGACTGGGTACTTGACTTTACTTTTGCAGTCGATAGGGAGATATTATTTGATTGAGTTGGAGCAGCAGAAGTCTTGGGTTATTAGAAGCAAAGGTGATTTTAGTGAAAACCATCATACTGCTTTGGGAGTCTAAATCACTCTTGCTTAGGGGATATTGTAGTTCAGTGAAATAAAAATATTTATATATGGGTCTACTGTCTTTAAAATTTCACCAAATGATGGGAAAATGCTAAGTATTTGTTAGAGAATGTCTCATAGAATACTTAATTATGAAATGTAATTTTATCTTCTATTACTTAATTGGTCAATTTAAGAGGTTATTGCCACATACATGACCTATTAATGTACTATCTTTTTTTTTTTTTAAGATTATTACACTGTTGGTTTTTCTCTTTGAATTTATCAATTGAACCATTAAGACATATAAGTTCCCATGATACAGAGCCAAACTAGATGATGATGATGTAAAGTTCCCTTCCTTTGGGGCTTGCTGTTACTTAATACTTAATATTTAATGATGTTGTGTTGGACTTGGCACTTGAGTCATTTCCTGTGTTACTGTGCATTTCCTTTTCTGCAGGCTTACCCTCGAGGTCTTGTAATTTGCAGGCAATGGGGAGTTTCTATCAAGATTTTGACCAGTCTTTAATTATTTACCATGTCAAAGATTGTCTAATGTTTTTATTGCCCCCTCTTGGGCCATTTACTAAAAAGCAATTTGCTGTTTTGGAGATAAATTAGCTTTATTTTTGCTCGTTGTAATACACAGCAAAAGAGCTGTAAATGTTTTTTTTTCAGGTCATCAGAGACCCTATTAAATTCTACTGCCCTCATTTTTCTCATTCTTAAAAGATCTATTTTTGGCCTTGTTAATAACAACAAACATCTTGACATTTTAATACTGCAGTTGGCTTTTCCTAAAGCCAATAGATAAAACACAAGGTGAACTATTACAATTTGTTAGATTGTTTAGCAATTACAGGCATACAGTCTCTGAGAGTCAGGTCACAGCTGGATAAAACTGACTCTTGGGCTGCCTGTGGCTAATGAGCAGTACAACTTTAGGTCCCCTGCTTGATCTACAACATGGGACTTGCATTGTGCCACAAAGGAGAAGGGCTTTTATCTAGTCTAAATCCACAGATATGGGAGGAAACCAGCTGGGAAAGCTTTTAACCCATGTCATGGGTCCTGTCTTGTCATACTCAGTGCTATTCCTTGCTGAAATTAGGTGGTGAGTTGTCATCACATAACTGGCCACCAATAGGACATCACTTCCCTTTTTCACCTCTCCTCGAAATATGTAGTACAGATCCTGTGAGCCTTATGAAGATATTATATATGAGTTCAGGTTTGTTTGCTTTGGATTAGGCCTCAGTAAGTAATGCTGTTCTCTAGAGTGTTTTCTTCTTTCACCTGACTTGAAAGAGAAATGGTAATTATCAAATTTCTCAAGTGTATCTAGCGGCTGAAGACAGGTGAGGTGAGTCTGGATACAGGAGCAGACTTAAGCACAAAGGCAAGTTGATTCCAGAAGGTTAATTTTAAAAATTCTCTTTGTATTAACAAATACAAAAAATAATGTTTCTGTTGGTTTTGCTTTCCTTTACAGCCACCGAATTAACTATTTAAAAATCAGATGGAGACTTAGAAAATAAGCCTCAGCTATTCCATAGTATTGTGCCTCATTTTAAAATACCTAATTTAATTTTAATTTACCTCATTTTAAATTAGTAAGGCATTTCATCTACAAATGAAATGGAGCTGGTGAATAGTTTACTTCTTGAGTCAGTTATTTCCAATACACCTCTGTTTCAGTGTCACTGTTTGCAGTATGCCCAAATATGTCTATATTTATGTGTACAAATCAACTCTTCCTTGGATAATGCATATTATGTAAAATAAAGTACTGTATGCAAGCAGCTTTGTCTGTGATATACAGTGATTAATTTCTTATTCTACTTCACATGCCACTTTGCAGTTTATGGAATCACTTTGATACTGTCTAGATATTGGTATAAATTTACATTTATATAGGACATTTCATGATGAAGCATTCTAAATGTGCTTAGATATTCAGCATGGATTTGTGAAAAGTACTCAGAGGAAACTTAACTCACTGCTGGAATGTAGCAACTCTTCATGTGTACTTGGAATTTCAATATCTAGGTATTTCTAATACTTCTATCTTCTATCTTTGGATAATAACATCCTCCACAAACATTATGAAACTATGTTATAAGAAAAGTGGAATTCTACTTACTTTTCTAATTTTAGTTCATTTAACAAACTAGTTCAACCTTACTGTTAGAAATTCCGTTTTCTGGCAAACGAATTGTAAAAAGAGAGAACTATGGAGCCAAAACCAGTCTGATCAGGTTTCTCTTGTTCTCCAGGCATCAATTTCCACAGATATTAATTGATAGCAGCCTCCTACCATTGTGACAACATCTGTCTCCTTAGACTTAGTCCTGGGAGTGATGTAGACAGAATTCTTTCCTTAAACTCCGTCTTAAGAGTGATGTAGACAGAGAAAGGAATTACATTTAGTTAAAACTACTGGTAACATAGATTTGTCCATGAAATAAAATATTCAAAAGAAAGTCTGTATGTTTGTCTCTTTAAGAATTTTGATTAATTTCACCATTTCATTGCATGGTAATATATGTAAAAGCCAGGAAAATATAAACCTGCAACTGTCCTAGTCACTCAAAGTGCCCAATTTCCCTTTTAAAAGGTATTTCTCTAAGCAATATTTTAATTCTCATCCATGTCAAGAATCACTGTATAATACAAGGAGACCTGAGGAATACATTTTTTTAAACTGAATTTTCCAGCATAATTTTCCCTCCATGGTTTTCTGTGGGGTTTTTTCCACTTCAGTACAACAGATGCACATCCTTCTATATTGGTTATATCTCTAGATATGTTGTTCCTTTCTATTAGCTGCACAACCCTCATTTCTGTTGCATTCATTTCCAAACACTAGGCTATTATTAAAATGCTGTTTGGCAGATGATCAGAATGGCTATAAAAATTAGGGATAAAGTGCAAATATGATCTAGAAAGTAATGGGAAACATCAGTTGTAGATGCCTCACTTGGGCTGTATGTTGCAATGTTAGAAGTGGGTACGTGAGGAGAGGTGTTTTTACAGAAGTACCTTAAAGTCTAGGAATTGTACATTACAAAAAGAAAAGATTGAGAAAACTATTAGGTAGACTGGATACCACAGTCATAAGAACAACATGAATATGTAGTTTCTGGATTTTTTTTTTTATGTGATCTTGGGCATTCACAGAATCAGAATATTCTGAGTTGGAAGGGACACATGAGGATCATCAAACTCCAACTCCTTGCCCTGCTTAGGACAGTCCTGAGAATCACACCATTATCTGCTCCTATTCTTGAAACTTTCTTGGAAGAATTTGTACCTGTAGAGATTGCCAATTTCAAACTCAGGTTCTGAACAGTGAGACAACAAAAAAAATCCCAGACTTTGCAGAGCTTAAAATCAGCGTAAGCAAGTTGAAAATAAGGCACTAATTGTAAGGAAAACCGAGCGTTTTTTTCATCAGCTAGGATTTTGATTACATGATAAAGGCATCATTATGCCTGATGAAGGTGTTTAGAGGGTGGTTATAATTAGACAGAGGTTCTTCCAGTGCTTTGTCTTGTCCAATTTGTTCATTTTGATGGAACAATCAATAGTGCTAGCCACAATAATTGGGAAAATTAGCAGCAACTAATATAACAGAATATGCATGTCCTCCTTGTTATAACTGCCGTTTAGGCATGGCCTTAACTGAGTGGCAGCAAATATGCAGAGGCTGGAAAATCTGCAAACTGACAGCTGCTTAGATTTTGATCATTCTTCAGTTTCAAATACATTCACTGTAGCTGTGAAAAAAGATGAAGGGGCAGGGAAGCTCTACAAAAGACAATGTCTCTGATAAGGATAAATATCTTTGCTAATTGAAAGAATATGTGCATTATTTCTGTGAATCCCAGTTTTTTTGTTCATCCCAAGCTGATACTTACTGGATTGAAGATTTCACTTAACTCATTCACTTGACTGAAGGCTTTGGAAGCACAAAAGCTACAGGTGAAAAAAAATGTCTCATGTAAACCTGAAAACTCAAAACAATTTATCTCCTCTTTGTTTGTATTTTGTTTTGTTTTAGAGAAGTAGTTTTTGCTTTACTAGAGAATATGAAAAAATAATTGAGGATATGAAGAATTTAAATTAAAAAATTATTTTCCCTCTTTCTACTCTCTTCTAATTTTAGAAAATAAATAAATGTTGTGGTGATACTGAAACAGGAAGGCATTTGTCTATGTTGGGACTCCAGACATGGAAGAATACAAACACAAAAACATATCCAATCCATTAATCATCCCACTGCACAAAAGAATGAGAGGAAGATCTATGAAGAACCTGCAGTGTTATTCTTGTAACATAAATTAGTTTTTCTGGAGCCATATACCTCAACAACTATTAATTCATGTGACCGTTGCTTTGCTCCCAGCCCATCTAATCAGAGAATGACTTTTTATTTTCCAGTGCCCAGTGTAAAAGGACTGAATGACTTATCTGAAGTAAAACTTTTACTATGTTTCCAAAAGCATTAAGGCCTTAGTTTCTCTTATAAAGCTGTATCAAAGAACAGACAGTTTACAGGTACTATTTTTACCATTGTCCTGGCATTTGGGGAGATGGTATGAGACAACAAACAGGAGAGAGGGGACTTAAGAACTAAAGATAACCTGGTAATTCTTGGCCTGTTCTGTCAAAGATAAAGACACCAATGCAATACTTGGAATTAGATGGCATATTTTCACAGTGTATTAGACTATGAAAATTTATGAGAAAGGCTGTAAAGAAAGAGCAGGACTTAGAAAAGTCCTGAAAGCCACAATCTGCGCTGGAAGTGGTCTAGAAAAGTCCTCAGAATCAAAAGCAAATGCTTGATGAGAAAGTTCACCCTATGCTGTATTTCTAGACATTAATTTGGAATTAAATGGTATGTGGAATCCTTCCAGCATGGATTGGCTGAATTGCATAATAGAAGTGATAACAAGTAGATAGAATAATGGAATGGTTTGAGTTGAAAGGGACCTGAAGATCATCCAGTTCCCAACCCCAAACCACATTGCTCAGAGCCCCATCCAGCCTCACCTTGAACACTTCCAGGGATGGGACATTTACTTCTCTGGATAACCTGTTCCAGTGCCTCACCACCTTCACAGTAAAGGATTTCTTCCTAACAGCTGATCTAAATCTGCCCTCTTTCACTTTCTGGCCATTACCCTTTGTTCTATCACTACATGCCTTTGTGATAATCCCCTCTCCAGATTTTTTGTGGCCCTGTTTAGCCACTGGAACGTGGTATGGAACTCTCCCTTGAGCCTTCACTTCTCCAGGCTCAACAACCCCAACTCTCTCAGTCTGTCTCCATAGAAGAGGAGTTCCAGCCCTCTGATCATATTTCTGGCCCTCGGTTGGAAATACTCCAACAGGTCTACATCCTTCTTAATTTTTGGCCCTAGAATTGGATACAGCAGCCCACCTGGGGTCTCACAAGAGTGCAGTAGAAGGTCAGAAACATTCTCCTTCAACCTGCTAGCCACAATGCTTTTGATGCAGCCCAGGACACAGTTGGCTTTCAGTTCTACAAAGGCAAGTTGCTGGGTTATGTTGAGCATCTTGTTCGCCAACATTCCCAAGTCCTTCTCCCCAGGGCTGCTCTTGATCCATTCACCACCCAGCCTGTATTTGTTTGTGGTTGCCCCCCCTCATGTGCGGGACATTGCATTTGGCCTTATTGAGCCTCCTGGGGCTTGCACAGCCCACTTCTCTAGCCTGTCAAGGTCTTCCTCCAGCATGTCAGTGAATCACATGATGTGGTTATGCTGAGGAGCAGATTTTGGAAAGGAAATATATTATATCATGTAATGTTTGTATACTAAATATATCAATATAGTAGAGAGTACTTGATGCCTAGTTAATGGTATTATCTAATTATCATGTTTTTAATGTTAAAACTAGTACTGTTATTTTTATTCTCAATTGTCATTACTTCTATAACCATTTCAGTGATATATTCCTCTACTATTTACTTGTTACAAAGGTCNCTTTCTGGCCATTACCCTTTGTTCTATCACTACATGCCTTTGTGATAATCCCCTCTCCAGATTTTTTGTGGCCCTGTTTAGCCACTGGAACGTGGTATGGAACTCTCCCTTGAGCCTTCACTTCTCCAGGCTCAACAACCCCAACTCTCTCAGTCTGTCTCCATAGAAGAGGAGTTCCAGCCCTCTGATCATATTTCTGGCCCTCGGTTGGAAATACTCCAACAGGTCTACATCCTTCTTAATTTTTGGCCCTAGAATTGGATACAGCAGCCCACCTGGGGTCTCACAAGAGTGCAGTAGAAGGTCAGAAACATTCTCCTTCAACCTGCTAGCCACAATGCTTTTGATGCAGCCCAGGACACAGTTGGCTTTCAGTTCTACAAAGGCAAGTTGCTGGGTTATGTTGAGCATCTTGTTCGCCAACATTCCCAAGTCCTTCTCCCCAGGGCTGCTCTTGATCCATTCACCACCCAGCCTGTATTTGTTTGTGGTTGCCCCCCCTCATGTGCGGGACATTGCATTTGGCCTTATTGAGCCTCCTGGGGCTTGCACAGCCCACTTCTCTAGCCTGTCAAGGTCTTCCTCCAGCATGTCAGTGAATCACATGATGTGGTTATGCTGAGGAGCAGATTTTGGAAAGGAAATATATTATATCATGTAATGTTTGTATACTAAATATATCAATATAGTAGAGAGTACTTGATGCCTAGTTAATGGTATTATCTAATTATCATGTTTTTAATGTTAAAACTAGTACTGTTATTTTTATTCTCAATTGTCATTACTTCTATAACCATTTCAGTGATATATTCCTCTACTATTTACTTGTTACAAAGGTCTAAGTTCTCCAGTGCATAAGGAATGAAGGAAGAAAAAAGGTGTCCTTGGAAGTAGAGGGAATTCTCAGTTCCTTCTATCTATCAACACTATTTAGACTTGCAAATAATGTGAATAAGAATTACCATCCACATTTGTGGCCAGGCAGGCTGGCATACATATAAAAGTTTTGAAGGAAAATAAGTCAGCTGAAATGTCAGTCAGGGGCTGTTTAAGCTGTAATCATAAAGAGGATGAAAGAGGCTGTTCTAATTTTAATTAATGCTAGAGGGATAGAAAGCGAAATTTACATTAACTTTCTGAGTAATCTTGAACATTCATTGTTTTCTGGCAGTCTTAGCAGCCTATTTGAATCAGTCAATCTTAGAAAATTGTATTATGATATATTAGTTTGATCACTTTCTTAAATCTGTTTGGAATGCAGCCATCATTTAGTAAACTGCAGAACAAAAGCATCTAAAGTACTTCATGGGGGAAAAAAAGAGAGAAGAAAGAGTAGATAAAGTATAACAAAAATTTAAATTTCATAGCTATATACTAGAAATATAAAGTCATGTCTAAGTGATCCAATGTGGTTTTCCTTTATTAATATTTGAAACAAGTCCTAAAAGTACCATATATTCTTTAATCTATCTTTGAACAGAAAGTATTTTTTATCATAATAATTGAAATGTACCTGGAAAGCTTTATGTTGAGATTAACCTTGCAAGCTGTGCTAGCAAATTGTGTTAAAACATCATAAACAAACAAATCATAAGACTGCACCTCTTCCATTATACAGCAGTGCTCTTATATCTTAAAGAATTAAAAACAGTAGGAGAAAGGTTTGCGGAGGAAGTCCAAGTCACTTGCACAGTTAATTTGTTTTTGCTGACCCATTTTTAAGTATTGATTTTTGATCTCTGCAAGACATTGCAAGAAGCTGGAATTTTTGCATCTAAAAGCAGATGCTTTGTTTTGTTCATTCCAGCATGGGCAGTGTATATATTCTTATAGTTTGTGGGTTATTTTTAAAAAGAGGAAGCAATGTGAAGTACTTCAGGGTTCATTTCATAGTAGTTTGTGGGTACCCAGTATAAAAAAGTAAACCTCATAATCCCAAGTCAGTCTTTGTTCAGACTTTGGGTGCATGTGCTTTCTATCAGCTGTTCCTCTTGTGCCTGAGTTTGTGCCAATAGATATGCACTCTGCAACCCACATTGTGAAACAGAGTGCTGAAATCATCACAGACCCGAAAGGACATCATAGTGAAGCTTTCCCTTATCTGTGGAACCTGAGCTGGAAGAGTTCAGACTTGCCTCCCAGACAGACACAGTGCCAGTCTGACATGAAGCAGGAAAACTAAAACTGTTACAATTAAAATTGTTATCAGATAGACTAGAACTAAACCTTTTCCAGTACTCCTTCCTCCCCAGAGTATCCCCACTGACTAAACAAGTAAGGTAAAATCCATGGCAGTTGGAACATCTTTAGCTCACAAATTGAGATAACTTCATTCTGAATGCTTTTGCTACACTATTTAGGGTAGCCCTGTCAGAAGTGATAGGTAAAAGTTCTTGTGCTCCCAAAGTACAAAAGAGGTTTGAATCTTTGCTAATGAATAAAAGACAGGAATCTATTCCATGAAAATTTCAGTTAAAAGCTAGTTTCCTTGCAATTGGCGCAGAAATTTATGGAAAATCTTTAGTACCATTTAATCTAAATAAATTATTAGAACTATATTTTATTATTCTATTTTGCTTGACAGCACAAAGGCTTTATTTCAAAGAGATTAAGATTTCCTCCTAAGCAACCAGGTTATTAAGAGATGAAATGAAAATTTCATTTAATAAATGAAGTTTTGCAATTAAAAGTATAGATCAGAATAAAAAGTAAATTTAAAATGTACAAGCCAGAGAATAAAAAAATTCTTAGTGACACACTGTTAAAGCATTGAAATGATCTGTGGGAGAAAAATTTAATATATTTGATATCAAACTTCTCAAACTGGCAAGTAATCTACTAAAGAGTATTAATTCTGGAATATCTCACTCTCATGTTACAGTATAATTGGGTTTAGCCAAAATACAAGACCTTTATCAGGATAAACTCTGGGATATCAACACTATTTATCCTATGATATAGCACATGTTATACTTCCGTGAAGATGAGATACTTGTGCTCATAATCGTTCTCTGAATAAATTAGATCAGAAAACTGAAACCAGGTCTGTCTTGTCTACATATCCTGTGTGCAGCAACGGCTATGACTGTCTTATCTTAAAGTAAAAAAAAAAAAAAAAAAAAATAAAATTAGATCTTCANAAAAAAAAAATTGAATTTGAAAGACTTTCCTTGCAGTACTTTTTCAAAATTGGTAAGCTGCTGTGCAACATTGCAGTTCTGATTTCTAGATTGTTTTAGTCAACTGTTACAATGAAAGTCTAACCAGTGAAAGTCTTGATGTCTAGCAATGATTATCAGTACCAGCTGAGCTTTTGAGCATATTAAGAATTCTTTGGGAATAAGTGTTGCCTATCAGGTACAACAGTGAGGGTGACACTGAGAGGAGTCCTTTATAGCAGGTTTGCCACAGTGCTTTCAGCACTATTTTGATTGGCATTTCCACCCAGAAAAAAGGTAATGGGAAACTTATAAACTGTCTTCATTAATTCTGTACATTAACTGTGTTGATGATGATGTCATGTGGAGCACCTCTGCTATGAAAACAGGCTGAAAGAGTCGTGACTCTCCAGCCTGGAGAGGAGAAAGCTTTGGGGGAGACCTTGTAGCTGCCTTTCAGTACCTAAAGGAGGCCACAAGAGAGCTAGAGAGGGACTTTTCAGAAGGACAGGTAGTAATAGGACTAGGAGAAAGGGCCTTAGGGTGAAAGAAGGTAGTTTTAAATTAGATATTAGGAAGAAATTCTTTACTGTGAGCATGTTGAGGCACTGGAACAGGTTGCCCAGAAAAGCTGTGGGTGCCCCATTCCTAAAAGTGTTCATGGCCAGATTGGATGGGGCCCTGAGCAGTGTGATCTGATGGAAGATGTCACTGCCCATGGCATGGGTTTTGGAAGTAGATGATCTTTAAGGTTCCTTCCAACTCAAACAATTAGCATTGATTAGTTGGGACATGCAAACAATATCAATGTTTTCAAAAGCCATGCCTAAACTGTAAAACATCACTCAAACTGTCCAGCACTGGTTGAAACAGCACCTGCTATTGATATTTGACATTATAAAGTTAAAAGAAATATCCTGATGAAGAAGAAAACAGTAAAATTTGCCCATGTCTTAAACTTACTGTCTTACTGATTTGGAATATTGTTTCATACAGATGTGGTGCTGTCAAAACCAGATTTGGGGATAAAAAAAGAAAAAATCCCTAAAAAAGTATAGAATTAGCTGTTGTCTTGCAATGCTGAAAAGTAAACTGGAATTGTCTGGGGCTGATGACAATTATAAAGTGATTGGGGGAGAAAGGAATTACTACATTGCTTCCCATTTAAAAGGTTATCCACATAAACTGTCTAGTTCAGCCTTATCAAAATGCCACTCTTCAGGATGCCAGTAACATGTCATCTATCAGCACAAAATGTGCAAACAAATATGCTGCCACTTTTTGACTGAGCCATTTCCAAACACAGGTGAGCAGTATGTTATATCTATATCTTAAGGAGTCTCTCTGTGGATCCTTGTTCAGTTGGAATTTAATACTGTTTGTGTGCAGAGAACAAGGTAAAGAAGATTATGCAGGAGATGGATGAACATGTTTCAAATTGCCTCCCTCTCATTTTCTCTCACCAGGATGAAGTGCATGAATGAATATTTAGTAGAAAAGAAAAACAAAATTATAGGAACACACATTATTTGCACAGGTCCACAATATTTCTCTCTAGAATACTCTCTTTGTTCTGTGCAGTGAGTTGAGACCATTCTTCCTGTGGTTACATAAGTAAAACAGCTAGACTCAATAAACACTGTTCTACTATTAAAAATATAAACTCTGTATTTAAAGTGATTGCATAGTTCATTATTTTTGTTCTATTTTAAAAAATATTTTGATGTGTATATTTGGCAAGCTTTTTGCTAGAGTCAGGTGAAAGATTTTCAAACCTTTAGCATTCAAAGAGCCATGTTACTGAAAGAATAAAAGTTATGTAATCTATAGCTATAACACACTGTGGGATTTCTTGCTAGGAATGATCTAGTAAGATTGCATGAATGAAGCATAAAAACATGTTATACTTTGGTTACAGCTGACTGATTTGAATACTGGTTTTTCCCACTGCACAAATATCCACTTATTATTATATAAATATGAACCTTATTTACACCTCAGAGATAAACATGTTGCAGTTTATGAATCTCTGTAGTGCATGTTCTCTACAAGTCAAAGTTAATTTGCACATCCTATTTGTTGTGATACTGGTATTGTGATTATATATAATGAGTGTAAATGTTCCCTTTTATATGTAGCTTCTCTATATGTTTTCTCACTGCTGGCCCCTTACATATCTGGATCTTTCATGTGTAACATTCTATAAATGTCTTGAAGAAAGCAAACTCTTTTCAGTACATGCAAACTGTGTCATGCCACCAAGAGAACTTTGGGTTGTTTTGGGTTTTATTATCCTAGCATTACTTAGATGGTCTTGCAATTTCCCTTTTTCTTTTTCTTTTTTTTTTTAAATGAACTCTTGGGAGTGATAAATATTTAATAAACCTTTCAAGATTTGTCTCTATTATAGTTTGAACTCCCAAAAAATGGTGAGAGGAATTTCTTGATATCGTGGTTTCATTTGTCATGATACACTTTTAGAAGTCCATGACATGTTTTCTGAAATCAGGAAACCCCTAGATATATACTCTTTATCTCACACCCAGACCCTTTAGAATGTCCAGGCCTTTGACAAGGTATAATAATGAACTTTAGAGATGTCAGGTGTTCTGACTGCAAAGTCTGTAAGGCACAGCAGGTATCAGTGAGTCCAGATTGTTACTGAAAATATACTGTGGCTTTTCTTTCACACAGACCACTACTACATGATTCTAATTTGCAGAGATACTATAGATGTTTCTAGAGTTGAATTCTTAAGGCATAGATAGCATTATTGGTACTTTTCCTAGTTGAGCGTCAAGGCTTCAGAAGGGATATCCTGGAGGTTAAGGCATAGCTGAGATGATGGTAATTCCGGGGTGGTTTCCTATACCACAAGGTGAAGTTCCACAAGCTTACTGAGTTATAGCTGCCTCATGAAGAATAAAACCTAACAGCTTTTCCATACTGACGTGCCAAATGAAAACTTAAAATTTGGTCACAGTATTATTATTAGCTTTTTAATTAACCTGGCAGGAGGTATGTGAACCAAGGATCACAAAGAGAGGAAAAGCAAAGTGTGTAGTAAATTAAGTTGATGAGCATATTATTTAAATATTTATTAATCCAAGAAATGTAAACAGCAGCATCTTATGATTATGATAATGATCACATATATGACTTAGTTATTGTAACAGATATTTGGTAAAGTCATATGGTTATAACAGAATCATAAATTATGTTCCTTGCCTGGGAAGTACTGGCTAGTGAAAAAGAAGTCATGACATAGCCTATGAGCAATGTAAGTGCTTTCTTTGAGTTACCAGAGAAACCTGGTACCTGTTGAGAGTCTGTACTTGACAAAAAAATGGGAGATGAACATGGGTACTGTGACTGAAATTGCAGCTCAGTGAAAATGTTCACGTGGACAAGGATTTTGTATGAGGGATTAATGGATTCCCCCAAAGAAGAGGTCTCGGATGAAGTAAAAGATTTAAACTACCTGGACAACTATTCAGAAAGAAACACAGTAGAATCCAGATTGACAAGCAGGTTTTAGAATGTGTGGGTCATATATTATTTTGAAAGACAGTGAAAAGGGAAAAATAAGTGTCCATAAACTGATGGCTTTCTCGGTTAAAGTGGATCTGTATGAAAAAGTGAAATTATCATGCAACATACAAACATTAGGAAAGAAAATTCACAAAGTTTAAAAAAGGAGATAGAGACATGAAAAGAATAAAAACATGAGCAAGGTGTATGTGTACCTTCATGCATTTACCTTAAAAAATCTGACCCATAAGATAAACTTGTTAGAAATGCCTTCACACCATTATTAATGCCACAAAAGGAGTCAGGTTACTATGATTTCATTAAACAGGGCTGACTCTCAAACAATTGATGTGCTCTTTCTCAAATAATGAAGAAAGGTGACATGGGCTGCTCAAAAAAGGGAAAACAAAAAAAACCAAAAACCTTCCATTTATAAATGGCCATCTGAGAATCAGCTGGAGGTAGCCTTAAAGCCATCAGTCACAGCCTGTACAAGAAAACTCACAGCTAAATATTTTATTTAAATTGCAAAAATTTCTTTAGCAAAAATAGTTCGTGACTATTCCAAGTATTTTGAGAAGGATAATTATAGTTTCTGTAGAATTGCCAGAAACAAGAGAAAACATTTCCTAAACATACAATATGTGCAGTTTTCTAGAAATTATGTGAAAGTCTATCACTGTTGGGGTTATTTTTGTTTGGTTGGTGTTTCTTTTTTTTAAAAAAAAAGGAAATGGAACAAAACCTAACATACTAATAGTTTTCAAATTGTGGAGAGACAGGAGAAGGCCAAGTTAGAAACCTGGAAGCCACATTTGGTTTTCCCAAACTTGTGAGAAGAGATATTGTTCAAATTATATAACAAATTACTTGAATGGTGTGATTAGCTGCAGCACAGCCTGCAAAATGTGACTAATTATCTCACACAGCTCCAAGAAACTCGTTTACCAAAGGAATAGTGACAATAAAACTTTGTCCTTATAGTACTTTGCACTTGTGAATCTAGAAAAGATTTATAAAATTCACTAATTAAACCTCACAAACCTCAAGAGAACAAGTAAAGCAATATTTTACTAATTTTTATGGATGCTGCACACCCAACTAATGTGACTTGCAAAAGGTCACACAAAGTCAGACAGAGGCAGAAAGAGATCAAAAAACATTCTTCTTTCCTAAAGGCCAATGACATAAGAGTGCCCAGCAAACACTTTTGTGTTGCAGTTCAGATTACTGCATGCCTGTATGCATTAAAACGTCATTGAGAAATCTCTTGCTATAGTTTTCATCCTCTTTTGCTCTGGTTTTTTTTTTTATATTAAAACAGAAATAGTAACTTTCTGTATATAAGGTACAATAAATTATCCTTTTTGTAGGGCAGTCAGAATAAGTTTGAACTTCTTTAAATATTTATTCAGAATGTATTTGTAGTGTTGTGAAAGAATATGTAGCTTATTAATCATAAGGAGGAAATAGAACAAGACTCTCTAAAGCAGAATTTGTGAACTTAGAATGCACGCTATAGTAAGACATTCTTTTCAATAGCAAGCATGTATGATACATTAATAAATGCTTCACATCCCATTTCTACAATCAGGGAAATTTGTATTTTTGTATAGCTGCTGGAACAATTTGGGGCTTCTGTCTGTGTATGACTGAAGAATGCTCATTAACTCCTAAAATTGCCATGGTACTGAATACCTCAAGGAGTATTAAGTCCGTCACAAACTGACAAATTCTCTAACAGAAATCAATCTGCTTGTCTGGATGAAGCTGCAGAACAAACAGTGTTAGCCATTAATCTGACAGACTGGTTTGTGACCAAAAAACAGTTAAGCTAAGAAGGCCACATGAACTGGGAAAAACTTTATAGGTGAAAAGAGGGAAAGGTCTGGGGTGGAAAATGCCTCAGAAAATACATGGTTTTCAAGTTGCTGGTTCTCAGTTATTTCTATGATATATATATATATATAGATGGAGGAAAAACTGTAGCAAAGAAAAGCAAAGGAAGGTTTCTGTTTGCTAAAAAGTTTATCTCAACAGAAGTGTCTCTTAAGAAAAAAAACAACCTTGATGAAGGCATGAGATGTGTAAGCCTTGATTTGAAAGAAAAAGCATGTGCAAGAGAATACTCTGAAACTCCAAGGAGTGGTCTCATCTGTGTCTCCCCAAATTCTCAAGACTGTAAGAAGAAATTGAGGGGAAAATAGATATGTACGGATGTTTGGATGACCATCTTTTGCTAAAGAAGAAGCAAATTGTTTTCACTAGTATAAGAAGCTAACTGTATATTTTCCATGTATTAATTTAAAATTTCTGTGCCCATAGCACTGAAACTGTGGGAACAAGGTCTCACAAGTGAAAGGACTAAAGGACAGATTATGACTTCGGTGATATCTAATGCAACCCACTCAGACATTCAAATATGAGAGTAAATAGGCTGTAGGCCCTATTCTAAAGAAGTAGGCTTAAAAGCTAGGACTAAAATGTTAAATAAAAGTGTATCAGAGATCACCGGGAGGACAAATGTCAGAAAATGGTCATTTGGGCAAAGGCAAAGATGGTTAGAGGTGGGAAGGAAAGAGAAAATGCACTGTGCATTTTTCATTGACTGCTTTCAAGAATGGGCCAAATTCTTCAGCTTTTTGTCACATTAAAAAAGCACTAAATCACAAAGCCATCTCTCCTGAAGCTGAGTTGCTCATCTCAAGGATTACAGGAACAGGATTCTAAATTAGATATTGACCTTTTATCCTGATATTGAGAAGTTATGTTATTTAGTGGTAGCAGGAAAATGCAAGCAATTTCCTAGTCTCAATTCCTCATTCCTTTCTGTATGTGAATACACTCTCATACAGAAAAAGGCAAACCAATATGCTGTAAAGTGTCTGCAAAGCAATTAATCTTAGAGTGAAAGGATGAAAATGTGAAGTACTACCAGTAATTTACTTTGCTGTAAGTCAGTTAGACACTTCCAAATCTGACATGCTAACTCAAAAGAAGGCAGGTAGTCAGCCACTGTCTGTCAACATCAGACAGTGGTTCTGCTGTATGCTGCAGTATTCTCTGCTCCAGCAAATGATCTTGACATTTGTGCATAAACCAGTCATAAATTATGAATATCTGAAATTGTTTATAAATTTTAGTGTAGGGATTTTTTTTTGTAGCTAGACTTAAATCTTTGATAAGATATTAAATATTAGCAATGAACTATTATATTCAGCAAGCCTCTTGATTTCTAGAGTCAAAGGGGTTTATAATAATTTATGTAGCCTAGTGTTCCAAGGCCTTGATTTGCCTTCTAAATCACAGGTGGACATTGCCATTATCTTGTAACATCAGCTCATTCGCATGTGTTAGTGATTTGCATGTCCTCTAGATGATAGAACAGATACACCTGCATGCTGAAGGGCTGAGTTAAATCATTAGTCAAGGCTTATGTCAGGCTGCTTTGGGCCTCAATACAGCGTTTGATTGTAAGCACCTTGTTCTTTAGTTGCTTTTGCACTTCTGTTGCCTGAGTTATTCTGCCTCTTTCAGCAAAACGCCTTCCCTGGAGGGAAGCAGTCATGTGCAGTTTGCTAGGTCACCATCAAGGGAGACTGGAGTCACAAATACTTTTAGAGAAAGGAGTATTTGTTCAATAACAGAGGCTTCTTCAGGAAATGAACTTATCTTGGAGACTTAAGTTAATTTGCAAACTGGTGTTCTCTTATATGCAGTCATAGGCTGGTACTTCATTGGTGCAGGATAATAATATGTATTTAGTATACATTGAACAGGTATTATAATAAGGATATTAATATATTATTATATGCATTAATATATTATAAATAAATATATAAAAATATAATTTCTACAAATATAATACTAATATCTAAATATGTTTGTGTGCATATATAAATGTAATAATATATGAATATTGTAGATAAATATTACATATATTTTATATGCACATATATATATATTTATCATACAGTGAATTCTGGTGAATCTTTGTAATTAATACATCTACATTCCAAAAGGAGGTTTCAGGAGAAATACTACGCAGAAGTCGGATGCCTTATTTGTTCTATTATTTACAAAGGAAACTAAGAGTGATGAGAGAAGACATGCTGAATCTAGAATTTTGTTTGTGATAGTATTATAAGTAATGCCTGGGAATTCAAAGAAATATTATGAGTTTAAGTGAAGTGCTGATCCATAATATCATCCTTAATAGCTCTGCCATAACAATCCCACTCTTGATAGAAAAGAAAGGGTTTCTGTTTTCCTAAATTTCCTCTCATAAGATCATTAATCCACTAACTCCAGCCTTTGTTATTAATACTGATCATACCTGATAAAAAAAACATAATTTATTAAAAAACAACTTATCTTTTCATCATTTGTTGAATTGAAAAATGGTGATGAAGGAACTGACAGGAAAAGAGGTGTCTCTCATTCTCTTTCATTGGTTTTGGGTTTCAGAGGTTTTTTGTTTATTTGTTTGGGGGTTTTTTTATATATGTATATTTATTTAGCTTCACAAACTGGATTTTCTGTGATACAAAAATATTCTATTCAACTGAATTAGTTACAGTTATCTTCTTCCTTAGCCCTTTCTCAGACTCCTCTTTAATCTTCCAAACAAAAGCTTGATTACTTGAAATCCCACTGATCTTACTGCTCAGGGCTAGCAGTGGAATACCCATCCTCTTTCCTTTCTTGCTGTTTTCTCAGATCTTCTCAGTAAGGTTGTGGTGCTGGGAAGAATAGGATATTAACTTCCCATTTTGAGACCTGGACTCTGCAAATGCTCAGAGTCATTCCTATGTGTTCAGCAGTGATTCCACACTAGTTGTGTTAGTAATCTTTCTGGATCCAGAGCACATGTATGTTTAGCTAAGGTTGCATACTGACCTGTACACTAATACTAAAACAAGGAAAAATTAAATTCTAAAGCTGGAATGAACTTTTTAATATTAACTGAATTAAGGGGTGAATTCAGGACTCATGACTACTCAGACCAATTCAACAATATTAATATGCACAGCAAAATGTCTGTGTAATGCATAATATGGAAAAGCAGTGACACAGCAGGGTCTAAGATAACTCTAGAAATTCTTATTGTATGAAAAAAAGGTCAGAACATATTTGAAGAGAAATTTATTGCATAAGATGTTCAAACCCAACAGTAGTTCACCTGGGATATTATTTTTGAGGTATAAACAAAAATAACTTGATTTAATGTTTATTACTTATGCATAAAACTTACTGAACTAACTTGAAAAAATTTTCCCATTATGTTTTCAAATCAAATAGAATTAAGTAATTGAACAGAATTAAAGATTTCTCTAAAAATTTCTTAGTTACCAGAAATAGGTTGATTAGTGTAATTACTGAGGTTTCACACATTCCACACAATATGCACATCTATTTGAGAGTGCATATACATACATATATAAACACAGAGACAGCTGGACAAATTAAGTAAAAGGACAGTCCTTGGCCAGCAAATTATAAAGAATTCTAAATGTTGCAATGCTTATTTTTACCTCTATTAAGAAGTAGAGTTTACCTTGTTTGGCATGTTTTGGAGGTACCTTTCCCTTGAGAAAATATTATTTTAAAAAACTGCTTCCAAGATGCCTCACCCCTGATTTGACACACCTGTCATTACCATAATTGTATGCCATACTGAGAGCATAGGACAGGCGGTGCAAAGCTATATGCCCTGAAAGACAGTTCTTGGAAATTTACTTCATGCAGCTTGGCATATCTGACTATATGTAACATGGAATATCCATGTCTCATTTTTGTGAGTCACGTGGACGAGTTTCCAGCTGCTAACATTCTGTATTCAATGCAAAATGCAAGTCAAAGAGACTTAAAAATAACTGCTCACGTGTGTGAACCTTTAGTCAGAACTAAATGTATTGTTTTCTATAGGATTTCTGATCTTTGTTTGAGAATGATAAATGAAATATCTCTGTGTCTCTCCTTGTGATTTCTAGAGAAATGCATGTAATATTAGTTTATTGTCCCATAAAGGTGAGGAATTACTGATCCAAAAAAGCTTCATCCAGCTAAAAGGAAGGAAGCTAAACTTTGCTTTGCTTATGGATACTTTTTGGAGCAGACTGTAGAAGTGTGTAAGAGTACATTAAATGTATATATTTATCCTGTGACAAAATATAATATTAAAGTAAATGCTAGACTCTTCACAGCTGCATGCTTGTTCCATCAATCACAGTTTATTGCAACAATGAGTAATGTGAAGGAAACATCTCTTTGATGGCAGGCAGGCTGTCTGCTCTCTCACCTGCAGCAAGTGTCCCCTTCAAGTTGAACTATCCCCAGGATTTTCAGAGAAGTTTGCATATTTCAGTTCTGCACCAGCAGTTTTGGAAGAAAAAAAGTTCACAAATGAACATTTTCAGGATGTTTTGGTATAATGATAGTTTCAGAAATCCTTAAGTAACTTATTTCAGACATCACAAGATTTTACACACACATAAAATAGTATAGTTCAAGAACCAAATCCAAGGCAAGTATGCCAGATCACAAACATTGTGTGGATACGTGAAGCTATAACAGGGAATTTCAAGGAATATTTCTGACTGGCCACGGAGAGAAAAAGGAAGCACTAAAAAATGTGAAAACTGGAAGATTTTAGATTTGGCTCTTTCTTGCAATGTATTTCAAACAACTCAATGAAGAAAACAAAAAACACTCTGCAAGATTAAAGAAGTTTGCTTATTTTACTGACAGAATTCAAGTTTATTGTGGAAAATGTTGCCTTTTTCTCTCTGGTTTGTAAAGATGTCTTACTTCTTCAGCAGACCAGTATGTAACTACCGAAACCTTGCTTGGCTGTAACTGAGCTTCAGTTTCAACGAGCTGTTTTTACTTGAATTGATATCTAAAACTGATACTACATTTTTTTAATTTATATCTGTATTTTCAAATATGGTACAAACTATAAAGACATAACTAGTTATCCAATGCTCACCAAACATTTTTACCTAGGAAATAATGGTCTTTCTTGGGTATCTCTATTCCTTTTGACCTATTTTGATGTCTGTAGAACTAATAATTTGGATCTTGCAGCTGGATTAGTATTTATAGTAGTTTAAAATTAAATCACAGCAAGTTGATTTGTTTGTCATACTAACACTCTATATATAGGATTTCCATGAATTACCCAAGTGCATATTACAACAACTTAAACTGCTCTCCAGGGGTTCAAGCATCACTTTCAAGTATGGTAGGGATTTGAAAAACATTTTACACCAAATTTTCCTTGAAATCCACTCAGCCATCTCTGTTTCATTGCTTTTTCTTTACAGATGTGAAGTGAATGACACAAATATAATTTCATTTGCTCATGTAGGCCCTCAGCAAGCCCTCAAAGATATGGTTTATTGAGTGTTGTTCCAAATAATAGGGAAGGGAAATATCTCCTGTTATGAATAGAATATAAATTATAGTCACAATTGTCAGACATGAGCAGCTCCTTGGTATATGATGTATATCCTCTGGATACTTGTCTTCTTGACTTATCTTACCTCAAAGAATGCTGTAGGGCCTGGTTTTATATCTTCACTTCTACTTCAATCCTGGTTACTTGTGAAACATATGCTGATTATAGCACTCAGACATGATGCTTTTACTAAACTTGTAGCTTTTTTTTAATGTCAAGTCTGTAGAAGAATAGAAAAATGGTTTTCTAATAATTTTGTCTTGTGACCATCATAAAAGAGCGCATAGCTTGGTGCTAATTTATGATAGTACATCTGCTGAGCTACAGGGGCTTGGAAAATCTATCCTGCTAATGGTGTCCTAAACTAAAATTGTTATGCATTCATTAGGTTGCAATAAATAGAAGAAGAGAGAATGCATTAAAGTTAATAGGGCTGCTGGAGATATTTACAGTGAATAACAGTATGGATAGCACTCAGATAGCTATTAATCTCACTGGGAAATCCATTTTACTATAAAGCTTGTAAAAAAGTGAAGATTGAGAAAGAAATGGATTGGTGCACATGGCAAGCTACTGTAAAAATATGTCACTTGAGAGTGAACTCATTTGTGCATCCATTACATCTTAAAGCTCTTTCTGGATACATAATTAAAATATTTAATTATGGTATATATTCCTCTTCTTCCTTAGATTGTGCTATTTCTATCACATTTGAAAAATCAACCTAAATCCAGCATGTCTAATAACAAAAAGAATGTTTTGGTGAGATGGAAAAAAAATAGACCTAAAATGAAAGCAATTAAGGATGTCCATAATTTTGTAACAAAGCTGTAGAATGTAATTGCTGTAAGTAATTAACTTAAAATGGTAATAAAAAGCCCAAATAATGTGTCATCGTGGTTATTAAATGCTTTTTAGATTCTCTTTCATAGGTAGTATTGAATAAGTCTCTAACACTTAAATTTCTCATCAATTTAAACTCGACTTCACTGACAGCACTAAGTTTGCAGATGTTTTGCAGAAAGCGTTCACTAAGGACATATAGCCCATTAATTAGTATTCGACCATATATATCTTATTCACCTAGCCAGACCTCTGCATTAAGAAATAGCTGCCTTTATATATCTTGGTTTTGGTTGTGTGAATTATTCTCTTTCATTCTAAGTATTGTTGATATGTCTATTATATTTTCAGTACAAAATAATGCTCAATAAATAAACAATGCACCTCTTTCCCATCTTTCCACTCTTAAGTTGATGTCCTTATGATTTACAGTACTGTGTTTTCCTAAACTATGTCCAAAAGAACTCAACATTTTGGATTTAAGATAAGGACTCTTTTAATTTTCAGGGTTGAAGTAGGGCACATAATGTGTGTAAATGCTAATGCAGTCTTCCAGAATACTGATCTAACAGGCAACAATGCTGACTGTAGGGAGAAAATTGACATGCAAGGGAAATTAAATTGAAAATAATAATCATCTTTGTTGGCAACATGTATGGTGGGATTGAGTGCACTCTCACAGGTTTGATGATGACTCCGAGCTGTGTGGTCCAATTGACATGCTGGAAGGAACGACTGCCATCCAGAGGGACCTGGACAGATTTGAGAGGTGGATGTTTGTGAACCTTACGAAGCTCAACAAGGTCAAGTTCAAGGTCCTGCACCTGGCTTGGGGCAATCTCAAGCACAAGTACAGACTGGGCATAGAATGGATTGAGAGCAGACCTAGGGAGAGAGAACTGGGGATTCTGGTGGATGAGAAGCTCAACGTGAACCAGCAATGTACTCTTGCAGCCCAGAAAGCCAACCATATCCTGGACTGTGCCAAAAAAAGCATAGCCAGCAGGTCAAGGGAGGTGATTTTGCCCCACTCTACTCCAACCTTGTGAGAACCCACGTGGAGCATTGCAGCCAGCTGTGGTTCATCCAACATGAGAAAGCTGTGGGTTTGCCTGTTGGAGTGAGTCCAGAGAAAGGCCATGAAGATGATGAGAGAGCTGGAGCACATCTTCTCTGAAGTGAGGCTGAGAGAGTTGAGGTTGTTGTGCCTGGAGGAGAGAAGGTCTTGGGCAGACCACCCAGCATCCTTCCAGTATCTAAAGGGGGCCACAAGAAATCTGAAGAGGGACTTTTTACAATTGCATGTAGTGATAGGACAAGGTGTAATGTCTTTAAACTGAAAGAAGATATATGTCTAGACCAGGTTGCTCAGGCCCCATTGAACCTGGCCTTGAACATTTCCGGGGTGAGACATCCACAATTTCTCTGGGCAAGCTGTTCCAATGTCTCACCACTCCCATAATAAAAAATGTCTTCCCTCTACATAGTTTGAATCTACCATCCTTTTTTTTTTTTTTTTAAATCATTGCCCCTTGTACTATCTGGGTACTCTGTCAAATTGCTGATGACCTGTTGCTCTGGACTTTCAGGCTTATATCAGTTTTGTTCTTCAAAATTGAAGACCAGTTTTCTTTTTTCACTTTTAAGTTAGGTGTCTCTGTATTTTGCAACTGAAGTAGTGGGCTTTAACCCTTGTGACTTTTACGTGCCTAGATTCTCGTGTCACCACCTACATTTATATCAGATTTTTTGCAACACAAGAATTTCCAATAAGCTGATAAAATACACATGTTCACTCAAACTGTGAATGAAAAAAATATTTGTATTACAGATCATAGTAGCATACACTTCATAAAGCTCAAAACGTAACAGAAGGTATTGCAGTTATTTATAAACCTTAATTATAGTAAGATCACCTTGCTTTGTCCATGAATAAGCACACTTTTCAAAAACTCATTTATTTAGTGAATAATGAAAATTATTTTCTGGTTGAACATTATTCTTTCCTTTTTTTAGTTTCCCTACCAGAAAAGCCACCAAACCCCAAACTCTTTGTAGTGTGAAAGAAACAGACATATTTAATTAAAATACTACCATCATTAAACCATTTCAACACATTGCTGTCAAGCAGCCCAGGCAAATAATTATCTCCCAAATTATCTCAATTGTAATAAGCAGGATACCTCTTAATTGTGCATTAGTCTTTCTTTAAACGAGCTAATGCAACCTATTTAAAAGTCATATAAAGTAGATTTGATATTATAATACAGATCTATTACTTTAAAATGTCAGCTTTCTCTGAAGCTACTGTCTTTGAGGAAGTAGAAACATCTATAGAAATCCCAAAATCTGTCCCCTGAATGGGGAATATTGCATCTTTCCTTGTTTGTTTATCCTCTATGGCACCTCAAAGTTCATCATTTGTGGGGTCCCAAAAATTTCTTTCTCTTGTGGGAAAGTCAGTTGTCCATTTTTGTTTTGATCCCAGGCAAGTCCATCAATTTCTCTGTGAGGCTGAACTGAGGTTTGCTGAATGGAAAGGCACTCATGGCTCCCTGCACTGCGTATCCCTGAGAGCTTTCTTAGCCAAACATGCTCAAAGTCTCTCTGTCCTTTCTGTTGTGTGTTAGTCTACTGGGTTTACATAATACCCAGCAGAATGAAACGAGCTCACCACAGCAGTTTGTGCCTCTCCCTCTAGAGCGAGTCTGCACCAAGGGGCCACTGCATTGCCACTGTGCTGTAGCCACAGCCCATCGAGATGGTCGTTCAGGAATGCAGCACACCTGGGACATCTAAACCTTTTTTTTTGTTTTTCCCCTATGTTCCATTGCTAATAAATCAATATATGCATTTTTTATAAAATGGTTCTGACAGAATACAGTTACAAGTGCTTTGATTACTGAAATTATAACTTATATCAGAAACGCAGGAAATCCAACTCAAGTGAATTGATCTGTGTATTCTTATTTCTCTTTCAAATTTAATTTAGGTTCCTTATATAAGTTGTTTTAACCAAAGACCAAGTACTGTACGTGCAGTAACTTTGATTTATGCCTTTTGTAGATTTATTTCACAAACTTAATATAGGCACAAGTTAAAACTCTGATTTCTAAGTCTTGTATGTTCCAGTTGCATGCAGAACATCCTCATTAATCTATTGCTCTTTCTGTATTTCATCCACACCTGCACTGATTCTATTTAGGGTTTCCTATTAATCTTTAAATTTTCCCTAGTATGTAAGACCCCACTTCCTTTTCAGCCTTATTATTTTGTGCTATAAGAAGCACCTGAAGCAAGCATTATAAATTCATTGAATCCTAGTATTCAGGCATATTTCAAATTAAATACCTGCAGTGTCATAATTTTCAATAGCTTTTTACTTTAATTCAAATATTTTCCCCTCTTTTGACCTAATCCAGAAAGGTCCAAAATTCCCATAGTTTCAAGGAAATTTCCTCAAGTGCACATATATGCATTACAAGATAGCAGATGTTTCGAAAGAAGCTGTCTCTGTGTGCATGTGTGCATATGTGCATGCATCTGCTGTAAATATGGAGAATAAACAGAAGCTGGGGGTCATAATATAGTCATATTACTAGGTTAACCAGTGACTTGATTAGCATGACAGATTTGTGATAATTCTTAAGTTAGTAATATTAATACAGATTTATTTTTACTTTTTTTCAGTAGAGATGAATAGAGAGAATTGAATGTTTGCAGGAAAACATATATGTTGAATTACTCTACCAAAACTGCAATAGATAGAAGCAAAAACTTGATTGAGACAGACTTTTACTAGAGATAACTAGCAGAAAGCTTAATGAGGGTTCTTTGGTGCCTAGCTAGTAGGGCTGGTAGGCGCAAGAGACAATGATTATTATGGAAAAAAGGGGGAAGAGCACTAAAGTAATGATAGTGAATATCACTGTGGCATCCTTCAATAAATCTAGAGTCCAGGTCTGTAGGACTTAAATAGTGAAGCAAATCCACAGAACCAAAATTATTCTTATGCAGAGAATTAATAAGATGTGCAGTAAACCCGGTTTGCTGGCCCATGAACTTTTCTTCATTGATCTCAAACATAAGGAATGCAGAACGTGAAAATGGGCATACTACATTAGAATAAGTATAAAAAGATATATGTGGGGAGAATCAATGAGAACATTGCATAAAATCAGAAAAAAAGCTAGTAAGGAATAGCAAGTATAAAAAAAAAGTAGTTCCATATGTATATAAGCATTAAGAGAAGGAACAAAGTAAATGGTAGATTTCAATTCAGCAGACAGGAAGAGCAATAAGAAATTTCTCTATAAAATCTTAAGGTTTTTTTTTTTCATTCAAATGAGAAAAGAGAGGCTTCTGGATACAACAAGTAAAACAATCTGAAAATAATGAGTTTCGGACTGAAAATAATCTGAAAGGGAAACAGAATATATGATTGTCTCAATTTTAGTCATCCATAAATATTCATTAATGGCCACAGTTGGATTGCCCTGTCTTTATGTTGTTATGCCTCTAGTAAAATAGATGGTTTTGTAGGTGCAGCAGTCCTTCAGACATTCCTTTAGAACAATCAAAAGCCAGTCACAGCAGTGTGACAGTTACCTGTTCTCATACAGGCAGAGGCAGATAGTCCCCAAACAGCCATATGTGAGCACTAACACTGTTTGTTAGGTGGGAGCTAAACCTTTGCTTCCAGTGTAAGGGTTCAGCCTGGAAAAATTGCTGAGGGACATTGTGGAATATGTATTGGTGACAAATACTGTCAAGCACCTTCAGGAATGGTTAGAAGCAAATGAACTTGCTGCAGAGGTGGGGGACTAACCTAGGTGGATCACAGAGCTCCCTTCCTTTCTTCTCTTTTTTTTTTTTTTTCTGATTTTCTAAACAGCTTCCTTTGATATAAATCCATGTTATTTGCAATGTAAAGAGTGGCTCTAAAAAAATTATTCTACCCATATAAGTATAAAGAAGCACAGCATGCACATGCTGACAAGCCCTTATTGCAGAAATTATATACATTTGTATCAGTTCCTTTTTTGTAATTCAGACAAGAATGAATGCAAGCAGCAAACTGCTTAGATCAAATTAAATTATGACACAAGATATTACTTTTTTTCATATATGCCATCACTCACAGTATTCTAGCCCTGACCAGCTGTACATCAGTTTTTTCCATAATTGTCTAAAGAACATCTGAAGTGTTTCATAGGTTTAGTGTTCCTACTGCTAATAAAAGGTGCAAGATACAGGACTGTTCTGAAAAATCTTTAAGACTGATTCCACTCCACATGTGGTGTATTTTTATATTATTTTATATGGATTTATTGTTTTACTAGAAAATGTTAATGAACATTAAAAAGTACATTAAAAATGCTTAGCAGAAATATTAGTCTTCTGTTATTAAAAATGCAGTTAGAGTTCTAACTTTTATGTCCTCTAAGTGAAAAAAAATCTCTCTTAGTGTATTTTTAAGGATACTGCAAAAATCAAATAGTCAAACAGAAACAGAAAATTTCTCTGTACAAGATGAAGTCAAAACAGACCCATTCCAGCAATAAAAAGAAGGAAAGTTAATAAAGAGCAAGTCTTACTTGTTCTTCCCTTTTCATTATTAATAGAATGGATAACTTCATTTTCTATTTTTACAGTTTATTGTTCAGAAACCATACCTATTATATTTAATGTTTTAATTCATCGTCATCATGTATTTAAGCATTTGACTCTATGAATTAAATTGCAATTACACAAAAGAGAAAGCATAAGAGGTGTAATTGCTTTATGAACTTTCCGTACCTTTTTCAGAGTTACTGTCAAGGTACTGTAAAGAGTGCTTAGGACATCAAATATATATATCTCAAAGCATTCACTTAAATGTTTTTTTTTTTCAAAGCATACTAAACCTGGAATGTAATCTTTTTTTTTTAAATAATTATATTAATTATTTCTAGTATGCCTTCTCTAGAATGCAAAATGTGTGTGTGTTTACGTATATTCGTATATACTCTTGTATATTATGTAGTTAATTTTTTTTCTTTCTTTAAATATCACTTTTATCCTACAGAAAAGAGAGACTTGAACTTGTGTTCTTACACTGATTTAAAAAGAATGGGGGTGAGAAAAAGTTTGATTTAGACATGAGAGGGAAATAAACCAGACACTTTTCTTTGTCACCCCTTCATCATTATTCTATGCAAAATTTTAATGTCACTAGTATCAAAAGCCATAATTGGGAAACACCCCTGCCATACTCTCAAGAATGTTACTTCAAGGGAAACATCTCACCTTCATTAGTCAAATCACTTAGTGGTTGTATTTGCATAGGCTTATTTTTACTTTGTAAACTGCTTTTACATTCAGATAGTTTCAAAGATAGTGGTTTTGTTACACACATCCCAAAGAGCACAAGATTTAGGTTTGATATACACGCAAAAATACAAATAAGCAAAAGGCTCATGGGAGAGTTGTCACATATCAGAATATTTCTGAATTTTCTTTGAAAATCTGTGCAGATATCTGTGTCTGTTTTGTCTGTATGGAAAGAAGAGAAATAATTTTTAAAGAAACATTGTTAAGGAGAAAATATTATTTATTGTTAAGAAGTTTATCTCTTATTGTGGCAGATGCCTGGCATCACTTTTTGCATACCAAACACTGAAGGACTACCTAGGTACTATTGAGGAGTTTCTAATATTTTTTATATCAGTGTCTATGTTAGTGGAAAATAAAATTCCAAACTAGGCTATCCAGAACATATAATTTATTTCATCAATTGCATGTTTCTATATAAGTAAATTTCTGATATAACATCTTTCTTCTGCAGCAAATAACCACAAGACACAGGAACAGCCACAATATAAATTCAGTTGGAGTGAAGGTATAAAATTATCTAATGATGTTTTACAGACTTTTGAGAAAATAGACAGGAAATATCAATTGAAGTGAAGGATATGTCGTTTAGTCCTGCCATCCTAAAGCCCACATTAATATTGGTGAAATATTCAAATAATACTTTTAAGGGAAGAAATGCAAATGAAATTATTTTTCTTTGTTTAAAAGTAGCAACAAAATGTGAAGTGAAATGAAAAGCTTATATACTGTACTTTCATTGACTGAAGCAATATTACAGCCTTTTTTCTTATTTCTCACATGAAATTTTCAAACTTTATCAATTTTTCAAGTTAGTAAACAAAACTTTGCTAAAATTAAAAGACATTTAAATTTTTTGTATATGATTTGCTGATGGATTAAATATTTAGTTTTAATTTTGAATATCCAACTTTAAAGAATTATGGTGATCTATGAAAAAAAATTAATTATCTGTCCATGAATCTTTTACACCTAAGTTACTGAGATATTTCTGAGAATCCTGTGCTTTAATGTAAAGCAAAAATGTATTTGACAAAATTACTTTAATGAACTTTTTAACAGAAGCCAAAATCAAAAGTGTGCATGGAATGCTAGAATCTACGCCATCAGTACAGCAGCTATTATTTTGAATAAAGGATTCATGTTCATACAGTCACTTTCTTCAAGTAATAGTAATACCTTCACAGAATTACAGAAGAGTTGAGTTGGAAGGGACCTCCAGGGGTCATCTGGTCCAACTCTTCTGCTACAACAGAGTCATCTGGAGCCAGTTGCCCAGGACCATGTATGGGACATTTTGAATATCTCCAAGCTGGGAGACTCTACCACCTCCGTGGGTCACCTGTGCCAGTGCTCAGCCACTCACAGTTCAAAAGTGTTTCCCGATATTCAAAATGGAACTCCTGTATCTCAGTTTGTGAGTCTACCTCGCTCCTTTTTGCACCCTCCTTCCAGGTATTTACAGACATTGATGGGATCTCCCATAAGCCCTCTCTTCTCCAGACTGAACAGTTCCCTGCTCTCTCAGACTTTCCTTACAGGAGAAATACCCCAGACCCTTCATCATTGTTCATGGCACTTTGTAGGACTCTCTCCAGTATATCGATGCCTCTCATGTACTGAGCAGCCCAGAACTGGGCACAGTCCTTCAGCTGTTGTCTCCCCAGAGCTGAGGAGAGTGAAAGGATCAACTCCCTCTACCTGCTGACTAAGCTTTGCCTAGTGCAGTCTGGGATACCATTGACCCTCTTTGTGGTAAGGGCCCAGTTGCTGGCTCATGTTCAACCTGGTGTACACCAAAACTCCCAGGTCTTTTTCTTCCAAGCTGCTTTCCAGCTGGCTGCCACCATCATATGGGAAAATGGAACCATAATTGAAAGTCTACATTTCTCAGACTTTCTGCAAATTCAGTAAGAACATAGATATTAAAGGTAGATATTAAAACTTAATCATAGAGTATGAACATGTATACAGAATACTGTGCTTTCAAAGATCAAAAGCATCAGTGTTTTGTGTAATGGGATTTAATATAGGGCAGAAAGGAGTTTTTCACCATGGTAGTAATATTAAAGTTTCTGCCCTGATTCTACTGCCAGTTTGTTTTTTCTCAATTGCATCAAAACCCAAAGTTACATTGTAGAGCTTTTTTTTTTTTCCTGAACAGTGACATTTCCTGTACATCACAGAAACTAATAAATACTTTTGCTTAAAAATCTAAGTCAGTAATAGAATCCCTGAAGAACTTCGAGGTTGAATCAATGATCCTTTATGGGTTCCTTCCAACCTGAGATATTCTATGATTCTATGACTTAATATATTGTGAACCTTAAACCTTACCAAAACTAATAGAGTCTGGTCCCATTTAACTGGAATGTCCTACTGCACTATGTGTTGGTGTACAACCATTTCTGGGTGTTCCAGGGTTCTGGTTTTTGCTCCTGGTGGCTAGTCATCCACTGAAAATCAAATGAGAAGGGCTGAAATCAGATCATTCTCCTTCATCCTTTCTGCATCATTATCTGTGTCTATTGCTTCTCCTGTTTTGTTTCTGTCAGCTTACTTAGTGACTTTTAGTGAGGAAAAAGTATCTGGAGTGCTTCAGGAGACAGAGCTTAAGCAAGGCAAAATCAACAAAGCTACACTGGAACCTGTGCTGTAACACTGAATATCAGACTATGACACTGTAGAGAATTACTAAACCTATGGTCAGCATGGTATGGCTGATGAACTGGAGTAAAGGCGAATTCAGTGTTCATTTACTCTGCATGTTACTGGTCTAGTGTTTCCCTGAGGCATGTACATACATACATACAAGTTCTTCCTTGTTCAGAAAATCCTTTAGTAGCAAAGTTATTGACTGATGTCCACACTACTAAAAGCTGAGCATTTTTTTTACATTTAGGATACAACAATTACTAGTAAGTTCAAAGTATTGAAACAATCAAATCCAATGACAGAGAGCTATTGAATTGGACATTCCTTTTTAATGCAGCCAGCTGGGGGACATGGGAATAATTTACTATACACTCCCTCCTTTGCTACAATCTTCTGAGATATCTATATATAGTAATTTTCAAAAGCTCCTCATGAAGATCCACCCTCTCCCACTGAATTATGGAGGTTCTAAGGTCTCTTTTTGCTGTTCTTTTATGGAGCAAGATTGTCATCTAGGGTCTTGTTTACTGGTAGGAAATTGTGGGGAAGGGGCATTGGAGAGCTTTTTGCATCTTGCTCATCATGGAGTCTTTCTTGCGTTGGCAGATTTTCTGACAAGTGTGATTATTTTTTGCTGACCTCTAACCTCCTAATCTCATTGTTCTAGTTCCTACCAAGACACTTACATTTTTTGTCAGTCA
Source organism: Sclerurus mexicanus (assembly GCA_013396755.1). Lineage (NCBI taxonomy): Eukaryota > Metazoa > Chordata > Aves > Passeriformes > Furnariidae > Sclerurus > Sclerurus mexicanus. The sequence goes on from VWZF01001086.1 coordinate 386,962, forward strand.
ATGTAAATCTAGGTTGTTCTTTACTTAAACAATTCTCTATTGAACTTACCTCTTAGCAAACACAAGGTTCTGTGGAGTGTATAACCTCTAGAAGTTAATTTTCTTCAGGTGCACCACTCCAGTATTCTTCTATTAGCTCAAGTTTTCTATTTTGATTTTGCAATATTAAACTGATTTAGGAGAAAAACAACTAAAACAGCACAAGTCCAGGCCTTAGTTGATTAAAATACAGCTCTTTGCAAGGGTCAGAGCCCACTAAATTCCTAAGCTATCTGAGATAAAGGCATATCTTTCTTTCAGTATTCCTATTAATAATTTAAGCTAAACCATACCTGTCAAAGTAAACAAATGACGTACAATTAACATTGCCTTATTCTCGTATTTCTTCTTGTGTGTGTTTTCTTCATTTCTGTTTCAGAAGACTGTCTAATCTGTGAGAGGTTCACTGTGATTTAAGGGAATGAGCAAAAATGCCTGTTACATGGCTCCAGAAGTTACTAGTTTTGCAACTAGCAGCCTATGTACCAATTACAAAAACAAAAAACATGAAGAGAAAATCTACACTTTTGCACAAATTATTTTAAGTGTTTTGTTCAGGACTTCGGTCATCTAGAATAATTATCAGATGTAAACATATGTTTTCTCTGAAAGCACTCTCCACGTTTGGTACTCATATGGGTTTAGAAGTAAAACAATAGTATCTGAATACGCTTCAGTATCTCTGTTAGTTAATAATGAGTTCACAGACAGGAAAAATCAGGGAAGGAGGGATTGGGTAAATTTTCCAAATTACTGATAACCTGTTGAGGAAGGCATTGAGACCAGGCTGCACTGGTTTCTGCACATACCACCCTGTACTTTGTATTAAAAATTGCTGTTTTCAGCTGTGCCATAGGTTGGAAGATAGACTCATTATGGAACTTTATTAAATGGTATTGTATTACTTTAAGTTTTCCTGACAGTGCCATTCTAAAGTTATCTAATCCTTCAAACTGGTATCTCATATAGTGGTGATCTCAATGCAGTTTTAGACTCAACTGTAAACTAAAAAGAAAATCACAATTTAAAAACTCTCCTGAATGAGTACCGCCATGTTTAAACAAAAAAGTTTCATACCATTGATTTAAAATAATGATGGTGGCAGACATTTAAAATTTCATTGCTTATATATATTTTTGGCTCTGTGTGAACTACATGGGATTTTAATTAATTAATTAATTAATTTATTTTTGTTGGTAGTGGTGTTGGTGGTGGTGGTGGTGATTTATTTTTCTGCTTACAAAATATCCAAATATTTTACTTTGATGATCTGCTTGCTGGGCTCACTGACGTAAAAAGTCTCCATTCTGACTCTCCTGTCACAGTAGAGTTTGTGATTTATCTGTTTTCATATCCATAAAGATACAGCCTTAACTAAGTGGTCTCTTGCATAATCAGATTGGCTTGGAATCCACTAAATGTAATCTTATGCTGTGTATCTCAATTAATCTTGCAGACTGTGGCTAATCACATCTCCACCAGGCAGGCTCACATATCTCACCAAGCTGGATTATTAAAATCCATATTTCACCTTAACAGCCATGTGTGTGAGATTAGTTTCTAAGTAGTAATGCACCTGCCATAAATACCTCATATCTGGTATCTTCTGAAATACTGCTGCTGTCAAAGATGAAAAAGCATGATGTGCATTCAAAACTAGTTTACATTTCTTTTTTATGGGCAAGTGATTTTTTTTCTTGAGTCCTTTGCTTTGTTCTGATATACCTGAAAATCTATAGAGCACAGAATGTAATGAAGACAGAACTTAGTAAATGATATATTCTAGAAGGATTGATAGAAGGATATGGTTATATAAATTTTATTCATTTTTTATCGTTTCAAGTAAAACCTTAAGTGAGAAAACCTGCATTAATTTAAGTTTATACCATCAGACATACATTAAGGACTAAATTCCATTTTACAGTAAAACTTTTTAAATCTGGAGTTACTCCAGTAAGCTCAGTTGGCCTAGAAATTGCTTTAGCATTGTCATTTTCCTAATTACATACTAGGATAAAACACTTTCCATCTGATCAGTAGTCTATTAGCAGGTGATCCAGACACTGAATCTTGGAGTTTCAAGTCTCTTGGGTCTTTAAAGGCAACTGATTCTACACTTCAAGCTCAATAGTTTTAAAAGGCAGAATTTCTGCTTAACTCCCTGTATCCCTCAATAAAATTGCTGCAGTAATGCAGATTTTGCAGTAAAGGCCAAGGAGACTTTTTTTTTCCCCCAGAACCTTGCTTAAAAGATGTCTTTGGTTTAATGGGACATCAGAAGAGTTAGAAGTATACAGCTACAAGCAAACAAACTTTGCGCAGAATTGCTGAATGTGATGATGCTTTACTTAAAGTACAAGAAATTAGCCTGTTTATTATTTTCCTAATGTACTGCTACTTAACTTCTCATTCCTATGGGAGTGTCTCAAGGCCCATCTGAATTCAAGCAAGTTGTGCTTGTCTCCTAGCCGTCTGGTAGAGGCAGTTCTGGTTGACTGGTGGGATTGATGGGCACAGTCCCTGCCCTTTCACAATTTCCAGGCTTTCTGTCAGGTGAATGCTTGAAAAGGCCCTGCTTGGTGCTCACAGATTCTTGACAGATAAAACTGCTGTTCTGATGATTTGCAGCCTGATTGCTCCATCTTTTCTAACGAGCAAAAACTGGTTTAGAGCAGCTACATTTCACTGGCATCTTTGTTGATCATTCAGTGCTGGTGTGTTTTTCTTGGCATTTCAGTGCCCAGAGGAGGTAGGGAGGCAGTGGAGAAGGAAAGGGGCTAGATACATTAAGTTTAATCTGCAGTTTTTTTAAGGATCGTATAGTGAATTCATAACTCTACATAAAAACCATAGGCTGTATTAGTAGATTCTTCAAACCATCATATTTATGCAGAATTTTCCTGTAAGAATCTTTCTCTCATTCAAATATGTATACAAACTGATAGAAAATGTAGTCAGAAAGCTTCTATTTTCAGGCTTTCCAATTGTGCTTCAGGTCTATCAGTTGCTAAATGTTATGCTAAAATAAGTTTTGTTTAAAATTGTAAATTATGATAAGAATGAAATTATTGCGAGAGCAGAAAAAGAAACGATTGTTTAAAAATTCAGTGCCAGTTGCTGATCACGTATATATTCAGCAGTGTAATTTCAAGGGTATGGTTTAAATATACAGAAATGATGGACATAAAGGAAAATCTATTGGGAAATGACATTTGCTTATTTGTTACAGAAGCCCTAGTCAGAAAAAAACCAGCTAATTGTGCCATATATTGCATATGTGATGGTTACGATTTTGAAGTAGCATTTCATAGTGTGGGTTCCCTGGTACATTGAATTCTGTACAGCAATAGGGACCCATTTTTAAATTTTCCTGAACACTGTTTTATTTTTACATTACAAGTCCATCACAATCTGAGAGACTTATTTGGATTTATTGTTGCTTATCTTTTGTAAACCTTCATATAAAGTCATATCAGTCACAAATTGCTGCTAATGTTCCAAAGCACATCATAGAAAGGGGCAAAATGCATGAAGACAAATCAGATAGCATACAGCTGGGTAACTGTTGAACACTCTCCAGAGACACACAAACAAGAAGAAGAAATATGCTCTAAGTCCTGAGGTCAAATGCTTTACCTAAGAAGTACATTAATCCCCTGGAGAAGTGCTGCTTTGAGAGTTTAATTTCTCTTAGGCAACAAAACTAAAGGAAACCAAAAACACAGCAAAAGCCATCCAACCCTATGCATCCACTGACATAAAATACCAGGAGGGTATAATATTGTCAATAATATAGTAGTGCCTAGGAGCCTGTTAAGTTGGGCATTTCAGAACAAATAATTCCTGCAAGGAATTTATCACCCAAAAATCCATAGTCAGCAGGAGAACAGACCAACTGCCTAACACAATCAAGAATAATAACAACACAGGGTTTTCAGATCTGGTCATAAGGAACTGAAACCACAACTTTCTAATCTTTATACCAATTACTATGAAGTATAGATTTTATGTCCCTCCTGGCCGGCTAGTCAGCCCTTTCCATTTATCTATATCCATTTATTTATTTCCATTTATTTGTCAAATTATTATTTGATTACTTTTTAGTATTTAAAAGCTGAAATACTCTGTGGTGATGTTACGATCTCTCAGATCTCTGATCAGTGCTGGATATCAGATTGAATAGGTCACAGTAAAGTAACTGACCAACCCCAATCTCCAACCAAATAGGGGCATGTGGTGATATTTGCATAAAGAGCTAGACTGATATTGTGACTAAATACAGTCTTAATCTCAACTGTCATTAATGCCAACGTTTAAATGTACATAAAGGTGATCTTGTTTCCTTCTTCAATTTATTTTAGCTGTTTGGTTGCTGACAGCTGACCATGGCAATCCTTCCTCTGATTTGACATGACTCTACCTGCAGAGCATGATAAATTATGTTATTAGTATCAAATCAGTGTTAACCACTGGTGAAAGCAGGAAAAAAAAAGTGCTTAAAAGTTTTAAATTTTAAGAGGTTTAATTATTAAAGGTCTTTTCATACACTGACTACCTTAATTTGCATGAAAAATGTGAAGACTTCTAGCACTTGCTTCAATTTACTGTATTCATTTGTTTCAAATTACATATAAGGCAGCTTAACCAAACTCACCAGTCTGAAGAAAAATTATATTTCTAAATATATACTATTTAATTGTTAAGCAGAGTCCCACATAAGAGGAAATACTAGGGCCTGGGAAGAAAGGAATAAATTCAAAGACTGTTTCTTCATCATCAAAATATTTTTAGCCACAGTATCTTCTGAATGCCTTATAAGCCACTTTCAAATAACAGTTTTATTTTGGAATTTCAAAATAAAGATAGTCTGATTTTAGCTGGAGATGGAGGAAAGAGGATTTCATGTACTAAAGGTTTGCAACAAGCAAACAGAAAGAGGTACAGGGATAGACCCCTCAACCACCAACGGCATACTCGGAAACTACCACTCAAATCTGTACAGAAAAAAAGCCTGTAGCCATCAACGGGGAGGTTGCAAAGAGAATATGAGTGATAAATTTTTCTCATAAACTCTTAATTTTTATTAAGAGCATTATGTGAATGTGAGAAAACACAAATTTCAGAGTTCCTTGATTAAATGAATCACCAGGTTTTGAAAAGAATCTAGACTCCTGCATTTCCATGTTAATGCCATTACCAAGAAGCTGTCTTATATTCTTTCCTTTGCCTGAAGGATTTTCAATGTATTAACTAGAGAAGATTTGATCAGAAAACCTAAGGCAAACAGTCCTGAGGACAATCTGGGCCTCATGTCTAGGCTGTCTGGCCAAATAGGAGGATCAATTTCCAAACTAGAATCTGAATCAGAAATTCAGAAAATTAGAAAATATTCATCATATTCACAGGTAGCTTTGACTGCCCTTCAAACCCAGAATACTGCTTGGCTAAAGTTTTTGTTAAAGCATGTCATGAGCTCTGTCCTTTTCTTTACATCACCACTTAATAAAAGATACTGCAGAATTTTCTGTAAACATGTTATCTGTTGTCCTTTCCATGTCAGCCTACTAACCACTAATGCTGTTCAAAAAGCTGAGTCCATAGAACAAACACCTGCACAATTCCTGCTGCTTATTTGCTGTGCCGGTTGTTCTCCTCTTCTGGGATTAAAATACCCAATGCTATGTGATTTTAATAAAAGCTGAGGTGACAAAGCAAGCACCTGTATTTTTGTTCACTCCACCTGCTTGCCCTGGTGCTCTGCTGTCTTTTCTCACTGCAGCAGCAAACCTGATGTGGCCACCTTTAGTGAAAGTACTGTTGCTACATATAGCTTTAAATGTTATTTTTTTTTTATATATTCAAGAGCATTGAATCCAGACAACTGTTTTTACAAATTATTGTTGTATCATAAAAAATGTTATACTTGATCATGACTACTGAACCTTCATCATTGAGAAGAAATTTCTCTTTATATCCAGTCTGAACTTCTGTCTTATCAGTTTGTGTCCCTTTCACTCTCTCATTCAGCAGTCCTGTGAAAAGCCCAGGCTCCATCTTCTCAAGACCTTCCCACAGGTACCTGGGTTCTTACTGGGTCACGCCAAAGCCATCTCTGCTCCAGTTTGGCTGCCCCAACCTCTCCTCACATTCTGCTTTTGACACACACTTTGTTCCCAATGATGAAGGTCCAGCAGTGATACAGGTTGCACAAAAATTGTTGTGCAGTCACTGTCATTGAATGGTTGTGAAGACTTCATTGGATAAAATGTACTGAGTAACCTGGTTTGTCCCTATAGCTGACCCTGCTGTGAGTAGGAGGTTGGACTGGAGACTTCCTGAAATCCCCTCCAGCCTTATCGATTCCATGATTCTGTGATTCTTTGATGATATTTAACTCTTTACTGCCAGGGCTCAGTGAGGTCTCATGGTTACCTGAGAGCTTGTACTGTAGAGCAGCTTCCCAGCCTGCAGGTCTGCAGCAGCAGCTCTTTTGTAACCAAGATATGTCTGTGAAGAATTAAAGAAAAACCCCAAAACCTGACTATTTTTTGTCTTCACTTTCAAGAAGTAAAAGCATGTTGAAATAGTATACTAATAGGACGGTCCTAATTGAAAAGAAAAAAAAAAGACAAAAAATGTAACTCATTTTTGCAAGAATTGTGATAAAAGAAATACATGGTTTTGCTATTTCTGAAGCAGCTGTAACTCCAGACCATTCTTCTAACATGATTAAACTTAAATGTTAGTCTTGTAATTACACACACTAACAGCACAGGAGAATCTACAGGTACAGAATTACATGACTCAATTTAATACATGATTGTTAAGGCATGTAAAAGTGTGTGTACATTTAGCCCAATATGACCTAAATACCTTAGACATATGTGCAGGATTAATAAATTAAACTCAGTAAGCTTTAATAGCACTACATGCACAGAGGTGTCATCCATTTTCATGCCACCCTATGTCATCCTTACTGCACTCCAGCTTCACAGGCTTCTGCCATTCCTGATAAGTGAAACAAAGCTGGCATCTTTTCTCTCTGTATGTTACTATTGCCATTCAGAACAACATTATTTCCTAAACTGGTCTTTGAATTCTGTAAATTTGAAAAATAAGCTGCTCCAGAAAAATACATCAGTAGGATGCAAGTGACCTGTGACTCAGTGGAACCTCTCAGGACACTAAAACCTTCTCTGCAGCCAAGTATACAATAGCTGTTTTGCAAAGGCTGTACATAGCAGGGATCATATAGCACTGTGATCTTCCGTGTTAAGGGGTTTTACTCATGGTTCCAATGTCTAGCAGCTCTGTATCCAAGGGGGATTCCCACTGCCTGGCTGTTGGAGCCCAGTCTGGTGCACATTGGAACCTGGAGGTCTCTGCCCCATGTGTATGGATATGGCTTCTCCTTCTCTCTTTGCAGATTCAGCTAGTAGCAAGGCTGAATGTGTATCACAGAGGCACACATGAACACAAGGGACACACAGAAGATGCTTACAGGGATGGTTACACAGGCTCAATGCCATGCAGAAGGCACTATCTTGAACTGCCAGGACAGTGGGAACCTACCAGAATATGCAGGAGATATAAGCCAAACACTCTTCTTTGTTTTCTGTTGTCAGGATTGAAGTTCATTGGTGAAGGCACACACACAGAGCAGTGTAGATTCACAAGCACACACTCATTTGCAGATCCTCAGGTACTGACAAGGCCTTCCTGTCTGTCCAGTACCTCTGCCCATACCCTGAGCCTTCTTACCTGCCACACTGAGTGAGTCACTTGCTAGTCCAACCCAGGACTTTCTAACAAACAAGTTCTCGTGTTCTTCTTGTTTACCTCTTCTTATCAGCTACAAACTCTAGGTTACCTTCTTCAAAGTTGTGACAGGATCTTCTTAATGGCCCATCAGTTATGGACAGGAGACTTCGGTCTTTGGCATCATCTCTGGTATCCCATGTCTGTCAGGTTTTTGTCTCTGACTGCTCTTGTTCATTGTTTACGCCTTCAAATATTATTTCCTTCTGCCATGAAAAAGTCCTTGATTGGATGATCTTAATGAAGTTTTCAACTCCACATACCCTTAACACTCTGCATTTTACTACAAATATCAAATATGTTATTTGGTTTTGTATATATTAAATGATATTAAACAGACTAGTATGAAGTAGCTTGGCTTATATATTTGGTACTGATGAACAAATGAGATGTGCTGCAGGTTTCAAGGAACTACATTTTCCAAATGTAATATTACAGACATTTCTGAATCCCCAAGACCATCTTTAAATATTTTTCTGTTTAGATTTTTCTGGGTCTTTCAGGACCTGTCAAAATGATGTAGTATTATATTAGTCTTACTGTTCCATTGACTTTAATAACACTCACATTACACACTAAGCTCTCCTTTTGCTTTTAAAAAGAAGACAAAGTTTACTAAGAGTTTTTTAGCAAGTTATCCCAATAACATTTTTGATTTTTTCTATTGTTGTAGACATATCAGTTCTTATTGGTTTATATTAACATTTTAATGCTATCTTCTCTGGAAACATCCAAAAAGTGAGAACATACTTTTCTCTGAAATAGTCTGATCTGATTGATGTCATTAAAGCATTTTTTAATTTGATGGAGAGGCAACTTCAGAACTGCCTTCCTTTTGTTATCATGACTAAAAGCATAAGATCAGAACCCCATAAGCATAACTGACAGGAATTCTTTTATTAAATTAGAGACAATTATATCAGTTTATAGAAAAAGAAAGACTGAAAATATTTTTAAAAATCATATCGTAAAGGCGGTCAAACACATTTTTAAGCACAATATATGTTCTGGGGAAAAAACAACAAACAACAACAACAAACCAAAACCAAAAACAAAAAAAAAACCAAAAGTCATGTTTGGTTTCTGATTTTAGAACCAGATTCAGTTTCCACTTCTGGACTAGTCTTCTTCAGTTTTGCTCATATCTTGGGGAAGAAAGGCATTTTAAAAATATCGTTCATCCACTTCAGGGGGAGATTAATTATGCTCTTCATGCTGGCTATATTTATTTTCCTTCACTTGCTATAAAGTCTCTGAATGGCTTGCATAATGTAGTCACCTGTATTTGATTGTGTGAATTCCATACTATTACCTTTTTACTATAGGAATGATGTGTTGTCAGTTCAAGTGTTTTTAATATTACAGGTTATGCACTGTTTATCATGAAATGTAGTTTTGTGAATACCACGCTTATCTAGAATTCCCACATTGCAGGTAGCATTTACAGTTTCCCCAAGGTAAACAGAGATAAGAAGATGCTTTTGAGGGTAGAATTTTGACCAAGAAAATGGTAATGCAGAAAAGTTTGACACTTCCATTTTTGGAGATCTTTAATGAGTTTAAAATTAAGATAGCTAATTAGCTATAACATTTTTCAGTGGATCAGCTAATTTTAACCATATACTTTCTAACCATGACTGTGAGAAAGCCTTATGTCATAACTATGTTTCATTGATTTTTTCTTATTTCCTCCCTAAAATTTTTATAAGGTGACATCTGAGATTTTTGTACATTTCTCTGGTATTCATATAAGTGAGATAAGATATGCCACAATGCCATAGGAAATCCACTGTGCATTGTATGATAGCACATTTCTGATGTGGAAGCATCATATTTCTCTTCAAACTGTGATGTGCCAGCTAGTTACATGGTCATAATAACAGGGCCTGCACCAAAAGACTAATTAAGTCTATATTTTGATTTCTGAATAATATTGCTATAGTTTCATTTACACATAGATACACAAAACTACTAACAGACTTTACAAATAACAATACTTGAATTGAATATTTTAGTTACCTGTCCAGTTCATCATAGTTACTAGAAAAAGCAAATGAATTAAGCTGTAGGTCACAGGGTATTTTTGACCCCTTTGGTGTTTTTTAATGCTTTCTGACCAGGCAATTGAAGTTTATTGTTACTTGAAGATTATTAATTTGAAGGTGGGATCTGGAACATACATAAATGAGAGGAAGACTGAAGTGAAGAGTATTTTCAGTCTACACTAGGAGATAAAATTGCTTTCAGAAAAGTGGCAATATGCCAGGTTCACTGATAATGCTTGGTAATTAACTTCAACAGCAGGCTACACACCTGCTTCAGAAGCTCTGAGGGTGTAAATCATTATCCCTTGAACTCCCAAGATTTTAGTTTTAATTTTCTTGTTTAGGCCTCCAAACTCAGCACCACAGGGACACATGGCTTAGCAGGACTATACTTTACTGGATAGGAATTCTACAGTTCCTTTGAAAGAAGAAAATATCCCACTGGGGAATGAGTCCAGACTTTTCCCATAGGCCATAAGTTATTCTAATGCATATAATATTTTAAGCTGATGCAATGAAAGTAAGCATATTCCTACAACAGAACCCACCACAACTCTGATATCTATGGAACATACACAGTGGATGAAAAACAACATTAAAAAGTCCTCACCTGTGATATAAATGACACCCATAGAAACTCATTTATTGTGGTCTGTCAGTTTAATGTAAAGATTTGTGAAGCTAAAAATGGAAAAAGAGATATTTAGAAACTTCAGTGTTTATGGTTGAAATTAAAAGACTGTGTTTCACTCAATGTTTAAACTGGGCTCAGCAGAGCCCAAAACAGACTAAGCTACATTGGTCTATTTGTGGTATTTGTCGTGAAGATTAAGCATACATTTACTCTAAGTGTGGAAGATGTATTTTATTTGTTTTTCCTTGGAGACTAATGGAGTTTAACACACTTTCTTTTGAAAAACTTGAAGATTATCCCAGTATTAGAAATGATGGAGCTGAAGCAGAGAAAGACTAATGGATTATCTTGTCTCTGGAATTAACCATAAAACCTAGTCATTATTTCAGTATTCAGTGCTGATCATAAAACATATTTAAACAATTTTTTACAGAAACCATTGATGCTGAAAATTGAAAAAAAACCACATGAAATTTCTCCAAGGCAAAGCTAGAACAGTGTTTTGTAGTACCAGTCTTAAGAAAAGTTCAATGTTACTTTGAAGCTTGTTGTACTTTCCTTTTTTTAGTTCCTCCAAAAAGTGAGGTTGCAGCCTTTTGTGCTGTTTCTTGTCCGTACTCAAATAGTTTAGTGATATTGAGTCTGTGTCTTTCCCCCCAAAAATGGAAAACTAAAGAAGAAAGACTTTAATGTAGTATGACTAATCTTAGAAACTCAGAAACAAGTTTTATTTCTTAATGGTAGGTCTGAATTATTTCTTTCTTGGTTGTTGTATTCATTTTGGTCCTTATTCAACAGTTACTAAAAGTGTGGATATTTGCCACTAACAGTGACTTCTGGTCTCCCTGAGGTCTTTGAATATTCAAATCATTGAATATGAAGAAGTGAATGAATATAGAGGAGACCATTTATGCTGCTTCATGTCTAATATTGGTCAAGTAATGTTTATGCATCTTGCCAAATGTCTAGAGTTTGAGGAAAGAAGAATTGCACGCTTACATAAAAAAACTGTATATTTGGACTTAAACATGTTTTTTTAAAGGAATCCAAGTTACTGTGTCTTTGTAAATCAGAAATGTTATTTCATGCATAGCATTAAGCAAATGCAGCACATAGTGATACTAATTAAGTATGACATAGATACTTGAATTATTCCATAAAATGCTTCATTATTCAATAAAAGCTTATTTTGAAAAATTGAAGGCCATTTATAAGGGTAATTTCAAAAGAATCAGCACCTACTATTCACACATATTTAAAATTAATTAAATATAAAAGAATATTTGTGGACTGTATAAAATTTTAGATGGTAGTTTACTGATGCCCCTCAGTACTGGTAATAGGCATCTGGATAAATATTTAACCATAGTTGTAGTCAGGGTAACATTTTTAATAGTTAGGGTGATGCTAGCATGATAAGAAAGGCTCTCTCGTAGCAAGTCTATTTTTCAAAAAATAAATGAATTTCAAATGAAAAATTGCATGACTTAAAGATGTAGTTGATCCCTCTAAACTACAAAATTGCTTATCTTGCTTTGCCATTGGGGGTGGCTGAAAAAAATCATAAAGTAATAAAGTTATATCTTGTATACTATAGGAACTCATGTTTAATGACATTGTTACTTCTTTTCTCCAGTTTCTTTTATTAGCACTTGAAATTCAGATTGGTTACTTGCAAAGAGATATTTTGAAAATCTCTTGTGTCTCTGGGAATTCACTTTCTGAACTGCTTTCCTCCAGAAATTATCTGATCAGGTCCAGCTGCATTATCTCACTTAACTTTCCAAAGCCTAAGATTAAATGCAAACAATTGCCCTCTCTAAATCATATTTGAAGAACAAAAAAAATATGAAAAATAAACATAAGGAAAACAATATTTTTTGCAGAGGTATTCCAAGACAACAAGAAAAGTTGAACTGTTCAAATAAATCCTTTGCTGAGCACTAACTACAGATGGTGGACAGTATGCCGCTCCATCCTTTAATATTCAGGAGTTTCTGACAAGTTTACTCTTTTTTGTGAAATCTGGTTATAAAATACTCATGATTATTTAGATTTGTATGAAAGAAAATATAATTTCACTAAATTAAGTTTAGGAGTGATCTAGAATAAATTTCCAAACCTATCTATAATATTGTGCATTAAATATTACATCAAGTGCAGTTAGATTTCATGCAGACCAATCCAACTTTGTTCTACCTGCTGGAAAATCCTTGTAAACCTAGTGCAGGAGTATTGGCCCATGAAGAACATACGAATTCATGACACATTTCACACTTATGGAAGATTTATTTTACAAATTCTTACTCAAAAGATACAGTTAAGATTTTGAACACACGCTAGTAACAGCAAGAAGATGCTACAAAGGAGTTATTAAAGGATAACACATCTTTCTTTGAAATAAATTATATTTTTGGACCTTCGTGTGCATAAAATATCAGAACTTACCCTGAAAATGAAATGAAAATGAAATGAAAATGAAAATGAAATGAAATATAGCATTGCAGTGTTGAATATCCAGTCTGCTTGCATGCAATTTCAATAGAATCATAGAATGGTTTGTATTGGAAGGGACCTTAAAGATCATCTAATTTCAACCCTTCTGCCTGGACACCTTGTGGTAGACCAGGTTGCTCAAAACCCAAACCAACCTGGCCTTGAACACTTCCAGTGATGAGGTATCCACAATTTCTCTGGGGAACCTGTTCCAGGGTCTCAACACCCTCACAGTAAAGAATTGCTTCTTAATAGTTAATTTTCAGTTTTCTCCCTTATCCTATCACCACATGCCCTTGTAAACAACCCCTCTCCGTCTCCCCTGTAGCCCTGTTTAGGTACTGGAAGGCAGCTAGAAGGTCTCCTTTGTTCTCCAGGTTGAACAATCTCAGCTCTCTCAGCCTGTACTCCTAGGAAAGGTACTCTAGTCTTCTGATCATCTTCATGACGCTCCTCTGGACTAGCTGCAATAGGTTCATGTCTTTCTTGTATTGGAGTCCTCAGAACTGAATGCAGTACTCCAGATGGGGTCTCAGAAGAACCTAGAAGAGGGGCAGAATGAACCTGTTGGTCATGCTTCTTTTGGTGTTGTCCAGGATGTGATTGGCTTTCTGAGCTGCAAGTGGACATAGATGAGTTGTGTTGAGCTTTTCATTCACCAACACCCTCAAATCCTTCCTCAGGCTTGCTCTCAATGTATTCTCTGCCCAGCCTGTATTTGACCAGCTTGGGATTACCCTGACCCAAGTGCAATTTATCTTTTGAACTTCATGATGTTCACATATGCCCAGCCCTCAAACCTGTCCAAGTCACTCTGGATGGCACCCCTTTCTTCCAGTATGTTAATTGCACTGCACAGCTTGGTGTCATTGTCAGACTCACTGAGGGTGGACTCAATCCCATCATCCATGTTGCCAACAAAGATGTTTAACACTACCAGTCCCAATTCCAACCCCTGCAGAATGTCAGTCATCACTGGCCTTCATCTGGACATTGAGCCATTGACCACAACTCTGAGAGTGACAATATAGTCAGCTCCTCATGCACCAAGTCATCCGTCCAACAAATCCATGTGTTTCCAACTTAGAGCAAAGGATGTCGTGTGTCAAATGTTTTGCACATATCTACATAGATGGCATAAGATTCACTCTTCCCACATCCACCACTGCTGTAATCCCATCACAGAAACCCACTAGATTTGTCAGGAACTATTTGCCCTCAGTGAGTGATTTATCAAGAATTTGTTAAATTGAAATAACATAGAGGGTGTTTATTGGCATCCAAAGAAGTGCAGTTGCCTTTGGAAATTAGTAAGACTTATTTGCTTAATCCTCTGATTAAAGCTCTTTTGATATTTTTAGTTTAAGCACATAGGTAAAGATCCTAAAGAATCATTGCTTTGATTTGCAGACTGAGACAGAAATGTGCCAAAGAATATACCCAATGTCACAAAAACCAGGTCAGTTTGAGACTTGAGAGTAGGCTTCAAGTTATCCCTGTGTCTAAATTTATCTGGGCTTACATTTTTATTCACTGTAAAATTTATAAAAAAATTTTCACATAAAAGAGACTTACAAGTAAAACACAGGTACTCAAAATGTTTTCTTGTTAGAATCTTAGCAGATTTATTTATCTTTTTAAAGTAATCGCTGATTAACTTCAAACTGTCAGTGAGGAAAGTGACTATCACCTGATGAACATCTGTAATAATTTTAAAATCATCATATTTTAAACTTACATATCCCTTTGCTTGCTTGCCTAGCCAAAATATGCTTTTTGGCATAATGAAGTGTTTTGAAAATGGTAATGATTTTTTTTTTTTTTATGGAAAGCTTCATCTCCGAAATGCCAGTGTTTTGTAAAATTTACATGTGGAATATACTTTCAGGGCTGATAAAACCTCTATGGGAGGATGCCCATCTCTGTGTGATGTTTCCAATACAGAAAATACCGAAAACTATGTTTAGACAAAGAACCAATACATATTTTTATTCCTTCCCTAGCATTTTGACACTAGTCCTGGTTTATGCTGCTCAGCTGTCGTCACATTCCACTTAAAAGAAAATCTCCATTCACTACTTTCAAAACAAAATTTTTCATTACATTTTCAGAAGTGCTATAGAATATTCTTATATGAAGGAAATTATTATAAAAGATAAACAATTTCTAAGATGGAGACAGACCACCTGAATCATGACCTGAAAATCAAGCATGAAATAAACCCTCCAACAGACAACTGCTTTGTGTTATGAGCTGGCATACAGAGCCAGAGTTTACATTCCCCTCTTCCCCTCCTCTTTCAGTAAGAATTGCAGCACAGAAATCCACATTTTAGTGTGGGCAGAAGAACTGGTTCAGATGAACAAGTGTTCAGACTGGTTCACTGTTTTTGGCTTCTCCTTAGTTTGTATTGTGAGCGTATCAACACGAGAGCTGTTACTGTTGAAAGTATTATTCTCCCTTCTCAGAGAGGTTAGGCTGCCCCTCACAGTACTGGCAATTTCAGCTCCAACTGAGTTTGGCCACACAAATTTCCTCCCTTATGGCAACGAACAGCAGCATCTCTGTTGTTGTCCCATGTCAATAGTACTGCTAAAACAGAGACGAAGTTTACAAAATGAAATGATTGAAAGTTGCAAAAGCTAAAAGAAACATATTTTCCCTAAGTGTAAATAAATGCTATTGAATGCAATGAATTACTCTCTATATATATTGTTAAAATATTCCTTTCATCATCCATTTATTATTTAATGTAGGTGCCTTATGATTTGTATCTGTATGACCCACTTAGCCTAGGATATTTTTTTCTATTAAATTTATTTTTAAATATGAGTGTTTCTATTAAAATGAAGCATATTACAAAATTTTGTTCTGGAATGTCTCTGGACTGCCTAGTGTAAGATTAAAGTTAGTGTGAGAAATTTATTATAATGTTAATTCAGCTGATGTTAGAAGGACCATTTCAGTGTAGGAGAATCCCTAGTAGGGCAGAAAACAATGCTGCGGCTGTATCTCTGTAACAGGTATAAAGACATTACAAGATCATAAAGCACTAAGCTGAGTGAATACAGCTGTCCTTCTGCATAACAAAGGGTAGACTCACTCCAAAGACCTGTATCAAGGATCATTGAGGGACAACCAGGCTTTGTTTCACTGACTTTAAAAAGGATTTGCGTTTGCATCAGCAAACACTAGTACTTGACTTTCTAATTATAAAGCCTATTTTCAGTTTACACATTGGGATTAAAGCTTGATAGCGAAAGGTCAATTTCTGTCCTTTGGAACAGAAACTGGAACCCATTTGAAAAGTTGGATGTATTTTATTGTTTCAATAGTACCCTGACATCTAATATTTTATCAAACAAATGGCACACTAAAACCTCAAAACTCTTAGGCATCCAGCAAAAGAAAAGTATTTTCTAATAATTCTGCCTGTGACATCAAGCTCTCATAACTGACTAGGGAAACAGGGCTGCTATACAATGAATCTTTGATAAAGTCTTTTCTGAGTAGTTTGTCTACTTAGGACAGTTAAAATAGGCTACAGTGACTTCAGCACTATTTATTTGACTTTATAGTGCAGAGGTGAATGAATCATTAGGTGCCTCTGGTTATGATTTTGGGAGCTAAGAGAAGTAAATTACTCCCTTTCATTTTCCAAGAACTGTAAAAGTTTTGTGCTCACAAACACACATAGCTACTCTTTATTTTAGTGGGGTTTTTTGTTTGTTTTTAAATTGATTGGTAAAAAATCTTTAGAGACTGAAGTGCAACTGTGATGTGAAATTTTTTTTATGTGGGAATATGAAATAATAGATTTTGTTTAATTGGGGAATAAGCATTATCTGAGACATCGAGCAAAATACTGTTTTATAGAGTGGGCTGAACAGGAAAAAGTGCAAAAAAACCCTGTCATAAAATGTATTTTTGCGGTTACTACAGGGTGGTTTAGTGCTTATATGTGGTTAGCAATTAGATGCTATTATCCCTATTGTATTATCCCTCTTAGATTGTCATTATGTCACAAATCCATATATTTATTTACATGTATGTATAAGATTGAAATTTAGAAAGATACAGTCAGTAGCATTCTTTATGTGAGATAAATATTTACTTATTTACATTATATTTTCATTTATCTTTAATGCTAAAATAAAATACTTTTAGCACCACACTTGAGTTTTCAAAATGGTCCTTTAAGAGAGCATGTTTCAAGTTCCTTCAGCTTATCTTTAAGGCTGTGAAAATTTTCTAGTTCTTGGTGGCTGAAGGTTCCTCTTTGCTCTGCAGAGAACCTTATCAACCCATGAGAGTCCAAAACACGCTGGCATGAATCTGACTCTTCCAGAGTGCTGGCATAACCCAGCAGCCTATTGCATGAGCTGCAGGCAGAAAAAAATTACTACATTCAGGAAGCTCTGAAGGTGTTCCTAAGTTTATAGCATATACCCATCAGTCCCACAAAGGTGGAAGTCATCTTTCCAAAAAGAAGGTACAGTTTGGTTGGTCCTCTCTGGATGTGTATTTAATGTACTCTACCACCCTCTGTAATATCCAGTACCACAGGATTTTTGTGTTAACATGTGCAGTAGCTGTTTGAGATATGATTATTTTCATTGTAAAGTATGTGTCTGATTGGAACAAATGCTTTTAGAAGTCCTCATTTGGGAAAGAATAGATTTAAGACATTTTAATATTAAGATGGGGCATGAGCTACCTGATTCTCTCTATGAAAAAATAATCTAAGAATAAAACTCTGGTAATATTTGGTAACTCAGTGTTTAAAATGCAATTAAGGATGTGTTGCTTAGATTCAGTTTGTGCTCTTCCAAAGTTTGATCCTCTATCTTTCCAACAACACCAGAATAGTTTATAACTGGACTCTCAGTAGTCTTGATGTTCCCATTACTTCTTCTGCCTCTGTAAATAACAGAATATAAATTGGAGCTGGGCCTCTAACCAATGATTCTCACAGCACAAGGAAATGCTCTACTTTCTTGTATGCTTCATAAAGATTTATCTGAAAATTGAAAAGAACAGGGTCATAAATATGTATCTTTCACATCTTATGTGAATGCCAGATATAGCTAAGCTTCTGGGTATTTTGAGATGCTTTTCACTCTGATTATATCAGTGTTTAAGAAGTTACTTCCATAAAAAAATCTTTCCAAATTGATATGTTCTTGTAATATTTTTTTCACTTTGAAAAACAGATATCTTCTAGTAAAGCAACATTTTTAAAGAAAATTAAAAAAAAAACAAAAACACACTTAAAACAGGTGAACTGTTGGACTGTTGGTGAACTGCTGAGTAATATAATACAAAAGAAAACTTTTTCCTCTAAATGGAAACTGTTATATCCTTTCTTAGGAACATTTTCCATAGAAAAGTTGACCTCAGTTTTTTATGAACAGCTCCTCACATGATGACAGCCCTACCTGCTACAATTCATATCCTGAAAGGGAAAATTTTAAGATTTATTTACTTCAAGCTGGTTTGTTTTTTTCCAATCTTTTAAACTTTGAACCTTTATTGCCACAGCGAGTTCTTAACATTCTCTTTACAGCATCTAAAACCTGACTTGCAGAAACAATCCCGAGGCAATGAAAAAACATGTCCCATGATCTAAGGGATTGTTACTCTTCATGAACGTTGTTAGTACTGACAAGCACATAACTTACTAAACCATGAGCAGTCTGGATTACCACATATAGAAATGAAGACCTACAGCATAATTGTAAAGGACAGTTTCTAATTGCACTGGAACAGTAAAAAAAAACATGAAAAAAAATTAAAAACTTAGTCATGCTATCCTTTTAGCAGAAAGTTTTTCCTTTAACTCATAGTTAACAAACTAGAAAGTTTCTTCTTTCAGAGCAAATAAATATGCCTTCAAATAACCCCTGCTAAAAATGGGAGAGCTCTCTATAGATGCCCACCTTGTCATCCTGGCCCTCAACTTTTTTCTGGTATCAGTGTAGTTTCTAGAACCCACTAGTATATTGCCAAGATCTCCAGCAAAATTAGCACTGAATCTTGGTTCTTCTGGACATCTGAGGCAGTCAATCATGTCATGTGTGCTTCTTCATTGGGATCTGCCCATCTGATCAGAAATCTCTGAACCTTCTTTGGCCATCTTCTGCTTCTAGAATGACAGAATGGTTTGTGTTGGAAGGGACTTTTAAATATCATCATTCAACACTCCTGCCACAGGGTTTCAATGATAATAATTTGGTGAATTTAGTGAAAGGAGATAGTCAAACAAGAAGTGAGGAGAAGAATACAGGGGGTTTTTGTAGGCTCTACAGAAATAAGTTCCTAGTAAAGGTCATTTGTGCTCTCAATCAAATCAGTAGCCATGTGGTGGTGGATACAAGCTCAGCTATATCACTGTAACTGTAATAATAACCTGGTGCAGATATTTTTACAAAGAGAATTTTCAAAGAAAGTAATAGAAAATCTCGCTACAAACAAAGCAGAGTACGTAGGTAAGAGACCTTGCTTCTCTTCTGCAATCTCTACATGAAAGAGTTGGTGTTGTCTTCTAAAACAGACAGAGATTTCTGTTCTGACAACTTTGAACATTTACACAGCCCATAGGTAAATTCCAGAATTGTCACCATTGCCCTGTGTAGTCAGATTTCAAAATTTTGCGAACTCTCCTAGAACAAGGTTTTCACTAAAGGTCAAATAATGTTTTAAATTACTAAGCACAAGAGAGTTGGTGCTATTTGTTTAGTCTGAACCATCTATTTTTAGAGGTTAAAGTAATAGCAGCAGCTGATATTTATTTTTGCTGTGTTAGTGAGTGCTCATCAATAACATAATGGGCAGATCTGATTCTACAAAAAAACAGGTGTTTTGGCCAAGTACTACACAGTGTACCTGCTGGTGTAGAGCTTTGATACTTTTCAGAGTTCTTTTTCTCATCTCTATTTGTGGTCTGAGTGCCATCTTGTCCATATTACCCTTTACTAACTCTAGGAATATTATGCTGGTGACTGTGTATTTTATTCCTGTTTCTGTTGTTACCAGTTATAGCAAAATTACAAATGGAACCAGACAGATTTTAATCTTTATTGCTACTATCAAACATATACTGTGATTCTTTTAACTTCACTGCTTTCACTGTACAAGATTTTCTTATTCTCTTTATACCTTCAATATTCCCTTCTGCTCTACTCTGTTGGCAGAAATAAAGTGATTGTGAGTTGCAGAGGGGAGAGACACAACTGAGTCAAATTCATTTTCTTTTTAAGTCTCTGTATCTTCCATAACCTTAAACTTGACAGTTTCTCTCCTGTACTTATTTATTCTCTTTTGTTTCCTGGTTCCAGTGCTGTTTGGTGTCAGTCATCTACTGGAAATATGAGTGGATTAAAAAATGAAAGTAATATTGGAGTTCAAAATTCTGCAGAGGATTTGTCTTCAGATATGGTTCCACTGACTATAAAGGAACATAAATATAAGAAACTTACACATTTTAAAACATTGTGTTTTCAAACCTCTGAGTTTAGGCAGAGTCAAGAACAATTTTCAAATTCAGAGGATTTTCTTGGTTTTTCCTTTGAAGAAGCAATGGAGATTGGAACAGTTGGGTAAATACAAATCTCATTAAACAGCACATGCAGTGGATGAACCTCTGTGATTCTACTGCCCAAAATATCATAAAGTTTATTCTAACTTTCTACTTCCCAGAAGTTTACTGCCAGAAGACAAAGAATGAAGAATGGAGAAATCCAGTGGAAGGCTGTAGGGAGATAATCCTCAGGACCTAGCTCTACTCATTTATACATAAGGGTTGTTAAATTAATACAAAAGACATGAGGAGAAAAATATATTCTAATCCAGATGTGCCTTTATGATATTTCCCTGTAGGACAGGAGGGGCAGTAGCTCAAAAAGAGTTTAAGAATCAAATATTAGAACAGTAACTGGCAAAAGTGTAAACCTCCTTCAGACAAGAATAAAATTTTGAAGGTATGCCTGGGAACTGTCTGTATGTCTGACACAAGCCAATTTAGTAATTTAAAGTATTGCTTGACCTTTGAGTGAAAACCTTGTTCTAGGGGAGTTTGCAAAATTTTCAAATCTGAGTACACAGAGTGACGGTGACAATTCTGAAATTTACCTAGGGGCTGTGTAAATGTTCAAAGGTCCCAAAACAGAAATCTCTGTCTGCTTAACAGACAACAGAAATTCTAAATTACCCACATGTGAGAAATATGCAGTTGAAAGTGGGTTTTTAATGCTAAAATTGGGAAGCCAGAGTGTCAGAATAATGCCCTAGGTTACCAGTATGTGCAGTATGGTGGTTGTTCTGTCATCGCAGATCTGTGGACTCCAGGCTGAAGTCAAATAAAATAGAGTTACATGAAGTTGACTTTCTTGAATAACGAGGTCCAAAACTTCAACCTGCTTTGGAGATAAATAAAGATGGACATTGAGTTAAAAAGATTTTGTTATGTCGTTGCAAAGTTGAGTTTCCCTTATGCTTCATTAATAGTTGTTGTAGCTTTCTCCCCTCAAGCTATTTTCCATCAAAACTGGGAAGAAATATTTTGGCTCTGGAAGCCACATGGCTGGAAATAAATCCCAAAATATGTCCTTCCTAATTGTGACTGATAGTCTTGTCTGACTCTGTGCTACACTTGCTGAAATCTCACAGAATAACACTTTCTGTGGACTGTATTATTTCAAAGTAAGAGAAATTTCAGGTAAGCAAGGAGATTTTCTCTATTATGATGATTGACATTCACTGTTGTTTAGTAATGCAAAACCATAGATGGGAACATAAAACCCTCAGAATGCAAATTCCCTTGAATGGCAAGGCTTATTGATTCAATATCTTTTCTTTATAGAGAGGATTTTGAAATGAATGCTATAACCTCAGGCTTTGAAATAGTCACACTAGCTGTGTTTACAGTAAAGTTCTATATACCAAACAGATGAATTAGAATAAATCTTTGTGTTCTGTGTTATTCATACTTAAAAATTTACTTACATGACAGCAGCAAATTGCATAGTAGGAAAAAGAACTATTATCAATTCTCCTGGAAAGGTACTTAAATTTTCGACAACTTTGATTGATTTCAGAATCATCTTTATTTAAAAATTCCTTCTGTATTCTATGTCTATATATTTGCAACTACTTTTGAAATGGAAATCAGGAATAAAGCCAAAACAATTCAAAACATGACAAGTCCTTTTTTTATTGTTGCCCATGTATACTCCCATAAGTGCTTAACAAAATAATGCTACTTTGAAATGTAATTCTAGTTGCTTTAGAAAAGTCCTTTGTGGCAACTTCTAAAATCAACTATTCTGACTTTCTCTGCTGAATTTTACATTTTCATTGCTTATTCACTTGATGTGCATATGGGGGCCAATTTTGTCTGTCTTGGTGTTTTGGTGCAGATTGCAACTACAATGCCACTGTTACAGTGACAATGCTTACAGATGATTTGTTTCTCACAAAGATGTTTCTCATGAATTTATAGGCTTTAATAGAATTCTGCATGAAAACTTATAATGCTGTCGTTTGCTGGGATCATTTTCTCTTTAGGCCTTTTATTGCTGTTAGTAATAAGAAAACATGCTTTTGTTCTAACTTTACAAATAACATATAATGTATTTCTTCTCTTTAATTCCTAATAATAATTCTTCTGGATGACTTTATGAAAAGATGAGGCAAAAAACCTTCTTGATAGTTTCTCTGGGGATGTAACAAATCATTGACTAGTCTGCAAAGGTATATGACAGCTCACTGCTGGAAGGAATGGTGTTACAGAGCATTTTCTTGGGCTGCATGACAATATTGTCCAATATTGTCCAATCATTTGGAATGTATCTCTTTATTTGAGACTACAGACCTCCATTCTCCTTTGAACACCCTGTAGAATAAAATAATAAGGTTTATCTATAGTGCTGAGATCTTTTACTTGTATGTATAGTATGTAAAGCAGTTATATTCCACCAACTTTATTTGTGGAAGTTATTTAATATTTACCTTCTTGTCTGTCAACAATTACTCTTAGTCACAGGGAATTTATGTAATACTTGTCCTGTTTGCTCAAATAGGCTTACCTCTTTGCGCTATATATAGATATCTATATTCATAAAATAAGTAAAAAAAAAATTACAAATTACCAAAAATATATATGGCACCTATATTGATATTTATGACACCTCTAAAATTGATCCTTCAATATTTTGAAAGTTATTAGAAGGATGACATTATTACAAATAGCCCCACATCCTATTGCTGAACTTGAAAATTAAAATCGTCATTTCTAAAGTTCAGTAAACCACTAAGTAGATCATTGTTAAACTGCACTTTTCACTTTTTCTGTGCGACAAACCATAATTATTTTTAAATAATTCACACTTTGTTGGAGCTCATCTGTACATCTCTTTTTCTTCATTATAAAGGACTGTATGAACAGCTCAAGTCTGTGTCATTCAAGGAGCTGCTAGTTGGTCTCAGCAGCTGCAACCTTTTAATGGCTTTCCTTTGAGTTTGCAAATACTTCATTGAGGGTGCCAGAGTCACCATCAGAGTAAGTTTACAGCTGGAAATGCACACAAGTGGATATCAGATCCTGTGGTCAAAACCAATCACTATGAATACAAAGAGTTAAGAGTCACCTGAAGAGACTGTTGGATATTAATAGTGTGCAAATGTGTTTGTGTTATGGGCTTACCCTAAACAAATACAAAGCCCTGCACAGTGCAATCTAATTTATTTCATTGCAAAGACTGGAAGAATTTTGGATGCTCTGAAAGATTTGTCTTTTCTTCTGTAGTAGTGCATCTCAGACAAAGAAGACAAAAGACAAGCTTTAACAGTTACTTTTTCATGGCACTGTCAGGTCAGGAGAATGGAATAATATCCATCAGAACAAGCTGGGGTTTTTTAAATTTTTATTTTCTTTATTATTTTGAAAACCATTCAGAAGCAACATAAAACATAAAACAAGCTGTAGACTTATGTGCCACTTTAAATATTCAAAAATACTTAAAAAGTCTTTTGCCAGTATATTTGTCCAGAGCGTGAGAATGAATTTCACTGTATGTGTATAAGAATTGTTTAATTGCTGGCAATAGTTGTTTACACTGCCAGTACATCCAGTAATTAATTCATAGGACTCCTAAGGGAAGACTAACCACATAAAGGTCTCAAAGATGCAAGCCAGGGTGGAGAGTGCACTGTAAAATATTTAGCGAACACTAAAGCAAAGCAGGGAGAACTACAGACGGAGCCAATGGTAGGGAAGAATATATTAGCTGCCTCAAAAAAGATTATTTAAACCTGGAGATAGATATTTTAAAGGGGATGAAAAGCTGTCTGCTTCCACTGGGCACATAAACACTGAATTGGGATAATATGTAAGGATGTGTATCACAGGGAACAGAAACACATCATCCTAGGTAATATTTATTTAATTTTGCAATTTACAGAAATTGCTGTAAATCATAAATGTGCTAATCAAAAACTTATCCATAAGTTTACGTCAAAGTAAAATTGATCCTTCCAAAATATTGTTCTTCAACAAACTTTAGTGGATTACTTTATTATTCTAATTAAGCACCATTAGAATTTCTTGCTCTCATACTAATTGAATGTTAATTTGATGTCTGTTTACTTGCTGCTATACAGCTCCCAAACTGTGGACAATATCGTCAAATTAAAGAATATTTTACAGAATTTCTTAAGCAAGTCATACAATGTACAACTGTTACCTCTGCAAATTAATCTTTCTATGTAGATTACACAAAATTGTGAAAATTTATTTTTTTCTGTTATATTAATATATGATCCCTCATCAGAAAGCTATAATTTTCTTTCATTACTTCAGGAAACCCTTATAATTTATTGTTCATGGTACTCCATATTTAGATGAAGAATACGCAGACTCTTTCATCCAAAAATGAAAACATGTCTACAGTTGTTACTATTTATAAAAAGCAATCATATTCTCCTAAAATTATTTCAAGTAGTTTCTCTTAAATAAGTGACTACTTTGAATTTCCAGTTTTCTCCATCCTTGTAGGTTTAGCTGTTTGAATAGTCAAGAGTGCTTGTGCCTAGGTATGAATATCAGGCATCATTCTGCCTGTTGATGTGAGCCTCATGCAGTAGCTACCTTTCTTTTCAAAAGAACAGTTCTCATTCCTATACATAGACACTAATAGCTATTTTTGTTTTCAGAACATTGTGGATAAATAGGTATTTTAACCTTGTAAAGATCTGGTCACAACAACCCCCTGCAATGCTGCAGGCAATAAAGGACATGAGAGTGTTGCTCAACAGCAGCTGAACATGAGCCAGCAGTGTGACCAGATAGCCAGGAAGGCCAGTGGTGTCCTGGCTTGTATCAGCAATAATGTGACCAGCAGGACCAGGGCAGTGATTATCCTTCTGAACGCCACTGGTGAGGCCACGTCTTGAATCTTGTGTGCAGTTTTGGGTCCCTCATTACAAGAAAAACATTGAGGTGCTGGAGTGTGACCAGAGAAGGGCAGCAGAGCTGGTGAATGGGCTGGAACACAAGTCTGATAAGGAGCAGCTGAGGGAGCTCAGAGTGCTTAAGCTGGAGAAAATGAGGCTCAGGGAGGGACCTTATAGATCTCTACAGCTACCTGAAAGGACGTTTTAGAGAGATGGATGTTGGTCTCTCCTCTCAATGAACAAGTGACAGGACAAGATGAATGGTCTCAAATTTCACCAGGGCATATTAGATTGGATATTAGGAAGACTTTCTTTACAGAAAACATTGTGAAGGAATGGAAGAGGCTGCCCAGAGAAGTGGTAGAATCACCATTCCTGAAAAGATTTAAAATATGTGTAGCTGTGGCATGTTTAGTGGCAGACTTGGCAGTGTTGGGTTAACAGTTGGACTGGATGGTCTTAAAAGTCTTTTCCAACCTAAGCAATTCAGTGATTCTAAGGTCATAGGTTGAATTGTACTTCTGCTTATAATATATAAAACCCAGCTCTCCCATCCTCTCCTACAGCCTGCCAGGCCTTCTTGTGTGCGATCGGAACTCACTCACAACCTGTGTTAACCCTAAGCTACTCAACAACTCCCTAGCAGATCCCTGCTAAGTCCGTGTGTCTGAAGAGTGTGAGACACATCTTTCTGGGAAGGGAGGTGGATGTCACAGCTCCAAAAGCCCTGCTAGGCTTGAGTGACCCTACTTGGCCCCTTCAGGCCCCACTTGCCGTGGTCCAGTGCCCCATTTCAGGCCAATTCCTGGCCCAGTGACACCATAAGGCACCAATCTGGAGTCAGCACTGCTTCTGCTGGAATATGATCCATGGTTGCAGGGGGGTCCTTGTATTCTGACTGGTAAAAGAGCAAGCAAAGAAACAGTCCTTGCTAATAAGGTTACTGTGTAAAATAGAACAAAGGAGAAATACATTGAGAACACAATAAAATACAAATCAATAAAAACTCCCACACCAGCTATTCAGGTGGCCTGGATGCACTGGCATCACCAGAAAAAAGGATACTTTCAAGTATAGTTTTGGAGGAATACATTAAGATAGCAATAAAGATGTTTTCTGGAAAGCTAATTATTTTTTTGAAGGGCACAGGAGAAAGAAAAAATGTGGCTTTTGAAAGCAACATCTGGTAGTTTTGAGGCAGTATCAGATCTTGTGTTTGAACAGCAGAAGACCAACTGGTAGTTTCAAGTTAGTTTAGAATGTTTTGAAGCCTTTCTGAAAGGTGAGGAACATCCTAGATTATGTTTTTTTCTGGCCAAGTAGCTATTTGATCTCTTAAAAAAAGCATGGGTTTACAAATCAGCAAGTTGTTTCCTTTGTACACTGATTAAGATTTTGATTGCTCCATGGTGGTATTAATAACTTAATTCAGTTT
Organism: Sclerurus mexicanus; assembly: GCA_013396755.1. Taxonomy (NCBI): domain Eukaryota; kingdom Metazoa; phylum Chordata; class Aves; order Passeriformes; family Furnariidae; genus Sclerurus; species Sclerurus mexicanus. Next base: position 413,879 of record VWZF01001086.1, read on the forward strand.
TTTATATTAACAATGTCAGTTGCAAATTTCTCATTTGCTGTGGGTTGATCTATTATTTTTCACCTAACATTGATATGCATATCATTGTGGGAAGGAAGGGATATAAATAAAGATTTCTATCCATCTAATTACTTTAATTGATTTGTGCTGAAATAGTTGACCTTTAGTACCCGGTTCTCCCTTCACATTCAGAATTGACAGCTCACTCTGATGATCATCAACCAGGGGGAAAATAAGTTAAAATTTCAATTAAAAGCATGCAGTGTAGGCTAATCTGTGGATCTCACATTAGTAATGCTCCATGCTTTCCTGCTAGAGAACACGTCAAGTTTGAGCTGAAAAGTGTTATATGAAAACTACCTGAAGAAGTACTGTAATGAAGTATATCTAAAAATTGACAAAAACACCAAAAAAACCCAACCAAACCAAACGAATCACACACCAAAAAAAACCAAAACAAAAACAAAAAAGAAACCCCACAACCAAACCACACACAGGAGTCTTAGAGCACTTCTTCATTATATGTCTATAAATTACATCTCGTAAATAGCACCCCTCTTTCAGGTCAGAGATCACAAGATATGTAAAATAAGCTAATTACTGTATTGTCTTTCTTAGGTGGCGTGAGAGTATGGATGCCCTCAGCTATCTACACAGTTTATTCCAAGTATTCTTTTTCAGAAAAAGATGGTATAGAACTCCTTTTTCTCAGACAAACAGGCAGAAAACTTGAACACATTGGTAAAGTGTCAGACACGTCTGTGGTCTTTAAGATTGCACAAAACAAAAGTAATAAATGTCGAGCTAGATGAAATATGATAATTAATAAAGTTCTGTTGCTATTGATTGAAGTTAGATTTCCCTTCAATAAATTCATTAGAGGAGTTTTCAAAAAGTTTTATATTTTTAACATCTGAAAAACACTTTTCATTGCATGACTTCAGTGAATTTGAAAATGGCACAAAGCACTCACTGAACATAACAACCGTGTTCCAAAACAATGCTATGGCAGAAACATAACCTAAGTGATTGCAATCTGTATATTACATTAGCATGTTTTGAAAGAGAAAACATTAAGTGTTTTGATAGAAAAAATGCAACAATAATCTCAAAGCACTTTTCTCAGTTCAAAATTACTTTAGTTTGGACAAATGTTCTTCCATAATTGGAATATATTATTACTTTTATTATTTGTACTGCTGCAGTTGAAAGCATTCTGTAGCTGAAAGTGTTTTATTTTAAAGTACATTTTGGTTGCTCTGGTGTATGTCGTATGTCAGATTCAAAGTGGGAATAATTGGGCATATGTTTGCTGAATTATGAGTCTGAAGTGGAAATAAGATGAAAAATAAATTGTTTTTTCAGTAGTAAGGGAAACGATGACTAACTCTACAAAAGCATTTTTTATTATTCAGAGTAATTCCTCATAAAAATTCATGACATTTAAATTAGCTCTAACAGTATATTATTCCAAAGATGTTGATTCATTTGCTAATAGCTGCTGGAAGCATTCTTTACTATCTCTCAGTCAATATTTTAAATTTTCAAATCACTTCCTCTTTGTTATTTTAACAGAAAATAAAATATAACCCTAATTTTTTTTTTCCATATCTGTCTATAATATTCTATATTTGTTCCTAAATTTGTTGCCTTGTATGACCAGGTTTCTGAGAAAAAGACAAGTTCTATAAAGTGAGAAACTATTGTGGATTTTCAAATTAAATTATTGTGTATCTTCCTTGAATAGTGGACTACTGAAAAGTTCAACAGAACAATTTTTAGATGGAAGATTTACTTATTTTTGCCAAAGACCTGGCAAAAATATTTTATTTCCCCCCAAGGAAAGATCATCTTGCATATATGAATTTTCTCCCTTTCCCATGTTATCACATCTGTGATGAAAATGGTTGATGAAGATCATTAGCATGTTTTCTTCAGAAACATCTGTCTTCTAAATCATCCCCCACTGCTTCTTAAGAAAACAATACAAATCTCCTGATTGTCAGTCCTCCACAGAAAAACCAAAAATTTTGAGTAGAAAAGACACCGATGAAGCTTGACTGACAGAAGTAGAGAAAACGAGGGTCTGAGTGGACCTTATCACTCTCTACAACTACCTAAAAGGAGGTTGTAGGAAGACAGGGGTCAGCCTCTTCTACCATGCAAGTAGTGACAGGACAAGAGGACATAGACTCAAATTGCACCAGGGAAGATTGAGGTTGGACATCAGGAAGAATTTCTTGTGGTTAAGCATTGAAACAGGCTCCCCAGGGAGGTGGTGGAATTACTGTCCCGGGAGGTGTTCAGGAAATGATTAGATGTGGCACTTAATTCTAGTTGACAGGATCTAGTTGGCAAGGTGGTGATGAGTCAGAGGTTGGACTCAATGATCCTGGAGATCTTTTCCAACCTTTGTAAGTCTATGATTCTGTCACTAAGACAATGGAGATTCTGAACAAGTTGAAAGCTTGACATATTAGCTATTCATATTACTTTCCTTTAAATTCTGTGTCAAAAACTAGCCATTTTTTGAGCCTGCCAAAGTGCCATGTTCTTCTTCCTTTCCACTACCTGTGAAGTGATCCCAGCCTCTTTAGCTCACATCCAGATTCCAGACATTTAAAATAAGATTCCCAGTGAAGGTTTCCATCTTGTGGTTTGGTTTTGATGATTGCCTGTTGTTGTGTTGTCTGTAATTTTGAGTAATATAAAAGAATCTTTATAATAATATCTCTGACACATGAACTAAATGACCACAGTGGGAAATACACAAAGAACAATCAGACACACTAGCCAGTTCTTGAGAAATCTTCTGGCTTGTACTCTTTTCTTTGCTTGTCCTGTTTTGGGGTTTCTTTGTATGTGTTTGGTTGGTTGGTTGGTTTTGTTTTATTTTGTGGTTTGTTTTTTTTTTTATATATATTCCTTGGGCTTGTTTTGTTTTGTGGAGGTTTTGGTTTGGTTCATTTGTTTGTTTTGTTACATTTAGTATAATTTTATCAGAAAAACATAATTTATTCACATTTTACTACGTTTTAGTGGTTCTCATAGGAAATTATCTGGATGGACACCTTATCAACACAGCTTCCTGCTATTCTCGCATCTTTCTCTCAGGTTCTTGCCAAGCCATATGTCATTGAGTAGTTTAAAAGAAAATCAGTATGCATGCACAGAACAAGGCAGAAAGCACATTCCTATTTAAAAACTTGAGGAACAACACTGATACAATCCAGTTTATAGAATGACTCCACATATTTTCATAAGCTTAGAAAACTGAAAACTTCCACTGAAACAATGTAATTAAAAGTTACAATGAAAAAAAAAATGGGTTAGCATTCTTAGTGACATTTGATTAAACATGCTAGCTCACAAAAATACACAAATGAAGGTTACATTTGCAAGTATTATAAGACTGACTACATTTTAATTAAATAGTTGAGAAATGTCAGTGATTTAGTAACTGGTCAAAAGTCACTTAAAGAAAAAAAAGGAATGAAGAAAACATAACATCACCCCAAGAGTCAGAATCCTTTACTCTCCATAGAGTTCAAACACTACAGTTTTCAAAGAAGTTTTGGGGATGAATTCAGTGAATTTGCCTTCTTTCTCTGTTTAAAGAAAGAATGTATTTTGGTCAAATTATCATGTCCTATTGTTTGAGTCGTGTTGAACTATGTCTTGCCTTTTAAAACAAAACTGGCAGATGAAATATAACAGTATGCTACTTGTGGTTTATATTTGTAACCATGGACTGTACTTCGGGAACTTGTCTTTGCTGTCCTGAGGGAAAACGTCCCCTTTCCCACAGAGGCAGCTTTGTTCTCCACAGCACACATGAAATGAAGGCAAATTTAACAAATTACAAGAGTAAACTTCTTTTACATTATCTTGAAATTCTTTTTTTTTTTTCCTGAAAGCAAAAATCCCTGAGTAATCAGTAGAAGACAATTTCTCAGTTACCTGTGGCATGGTTTTTCCTTGTTGTCTTGAATCTGGCCAATCTGGCTGAAGAGCAGTGTAAGGGTAAATATAATTTTTACTGGAAGAATTCACTTTGAGGAGACAGATGTTCATTTAGGAAGTCTTTCCTGCCTGGGAAGTGCCTTTCTCAAGGGTGGTTAGATGTTTTGTTTGTTTTGTTTTCCCTCTATTCCAGAGAGGGCTGCTGTCTCTCTCTCTCTGGCATGAGGAGAGATAAACAGATGTTACAGCCTGTGCAGGCAGTGAGAGTTGGGAGCAGAGGGTAGGCCAAAGAAGATAAAAGCCTTGAAGGAACAAGAGACGTACCTTTTTCTCAGGTCTAGTTCTTTGCAGTACTGTAGCAGTTTTTATTTTGTAAATCTAGTGTTTTCAACTTTTTGGAATAAACTTTCCCGAACTTCCACTGTCTGGCTTTTTTGGAGGTACCTGAAAATTATTTTAATTTACAGCAGCAAGTGCTGGAAATAATAAAAGATGCATGAATAATGTAATGACTTGATGCAGAATCATTAAAAAATTACCAAAACTATTTCATATCATAGTTTGCTGTTGGAAATCCATTAAGAAAATGTGCATTGGGAATAAAAAAATATATTTTATCTTAATAATGTCATACCACTGTTGAAATTACCATTTGGGCCAATATATTCCTTATATGTGTCTTCTTGCAGTTGAAGGAACCTTTGGTTTGGATGTTTCATCAGAATGAGGTTAGGGAAAATATCATTTCATTGTAAAGCTCAAGTGCAGCAGCATTATGAGAACTACTCTTAGATCTTTGATGAAATTACTCAAGGATTTTAATGGTAGACTGCTAAAGCTGAAAAACACATTAGAGAGTAATATCTACTCTCAAGCAGTTTACTATGTACTTCAATAATGGAAAATATACATTTACTCTCCCGAATCTCAGAAGTCTAATGCAAACCAAATTAAAGGAATATTTTTACTGTAAATAGTACTCAAATAAAAATATATTTTAATTAAGTCACTGTAACTAGGCAGTTTGGAAGTCTAAATCACTGAAGGCAATTGCTTGGATTAGGAAATAGGTTTTGTTTTCAGGTTAGTGTGATTTCTGCTGTAGTTGCCAGTAATGATTGCAGGCTACAGACTTTCGGTAAACAAGACAAGAAATATTTGCTTATGTATAATTTATTAACCATTTTAAGTTATGTTTTACAGAAGAAACTTTACTCAGATACAACATCCCCGTGAGCAAGACAGAGCAACTGGAGTCAGGATGAAATTTCACATTGATTACTCATTCAAACCAAACAAAACAATTATGCCATGAAAGGTCAGAAACCAGGTTCCATAATACCATCATTACTTCAACACCTTTTCACCATGTAGAGTGACTTTTATATCTTTTCCTTCTCTTTCTTTTCACGGTACTTTGCATTCGTGCCACCTGAGATATTGTTAGTTCTTTGGTCCTTTCCAACCCTGCAATTACCACTGCAGAAGTAGTGTTCCTCATTCAACTACATAACAAAGAATTTTAAAATATTTTTTCTTTTTAAGTGGGAAAAGAAAAATAGTCTTCTTAACTTGATGAGGCAGCACAGAACAAGTTCATTTCACCAAGCTGCCTACACAAACTATTTCAGCAAAATGAAGTTGTCAAAAGTACTTCAAGGTTGTTGAATCCTGTTTACTGGAGTAGCTCATTGTGTTACATATACAAAAAAAAACCAGGAGAGTCATAGTCTAAAATGAAAAATGTTACTTTAGCAAAAACTGCACTTTGATTCAAACTTCTGCAGAAAGAGAAGCTACATGCCACTGGGGATTTTAGTATGGCTTCTATTTACTTTTGTCTAGCAAAGCAATACATTGACAAAACAGATAGTCTGGAGTGAGTCTACTGTATTTTCTGTTTCTTCCAGCCCCAGTTCCTGCTTGTTCCTCTGTGTTTGTCTGGCTCCTTCACCTCCAGATATGTTCCTGTGCCTAGAAGCTGTTCAAGGCACTCACCCTAATGACATAAAGTCTGATCCCAAACTAATTAGCACAGGAGTACTTGTTAGCTCAAGATTACTAGGAACTGTTATATGCCTCATCTTGTAAGACAGCATGCCCTTCCAATTAAAAAGAGCAAAAAGATAAAGTACTTCATATAAGGATTTTGAAAGGATTAAAGGTTATTTTGCTCTCCCATGTGTGTATAGTGTGCAATTTGGCCTGGCAGTAAATGAATTAAATGTAATGGAGGATACAATTTTTGATGTGCTTGTTTATGTATGTGTACTAATTTTTGTGTTTATGTTTTTTTTGTTTATGTATTTGTTTGTCTCAATTTGTTTGCTGGGTGATACATCTGGCAGAACCTGGTAGAGAGATGCAAGGTCATCTGAGGGACTTTTGTGGAAACAGGTGGAGATGACAGAGAATAGGAGGGACAGCAAGGAGGAGAGCTGTGTCTGACTCAGTAGAGGAGCAAGGGCCTGGCTACCATTCTCAGCATGTTGTTGTACTGAAAAGATTAATAATGAAAACAAAATGAAGAATTATAGTATGTTTATGTGGAAAACAGGCAGAGTTATGTGCTTGCTCGACCAGTTTTCCAAGCTGACAATGTGGGGCAATAGGAACATAGAAGTCTAAATGGTCTAAGAATCAGGATTATTAGTATTCAAATTCTTATGGTTGATCTCCATTAATTTGTGAAAGAAACAATATACTACTCAGACTGTCTAGTCTGCACAGGAGGTTTTTCAGTCTATCCAATCAAGGAAGACTTTTTCATAACTTTTCTAATGAAGTGACATAGGAATAATTATTTGAATCTTCTCAAGGTAGAATAGCTGATATACTCAGGAACATCATCTGAGGAACTATCTTGTTCTATCAACAAATGGACTACATAGTCTAAAAGCTCTTCAGACATTAGAATTTTCCTACTGGTACACATAGGACATATAGTCCTTTTAACAGCCCATTAATACCATGTTTCAGACACTTAAAGTATTTATCATTTGCTGAAAAGGTATGGATGTGAAGTTCTCTCTAATTCATGCCCTTTGCCATGGGACAAATAGAATAGCACTATAATACCATGCTGAAAGAGAAAAGTGCCTGTATCTGCAGAAAATTCTCAAGGAAAAGTGCATTCTTATATATGTTATTGCAATCGTGTTCCCCTTTAAAATCTCATTCAGATTTGTTATACTGTGTTGTAAAGTATGCACCAAAGGCAGCTCTGCATTGTTTTCTAATTATAAATTAAAATTCTATCCAGTGTGTATTTCTTCTATGTTTGTGTGCACTCTGGAGGAATGTTCCTAACAGTGAACACATGTTCTTTTTTTTTTTTTTTTCTCCACAGCTGTAGAAACAGAAAATGTAAAACAGAATATGTATCACTGTTAGAATTGGTTTACTTCTCTATAAAAATATACCCATAGATAATTCTGTGACACCACACTTTTTAATTTAGCATTTTTTTTCCTTGTCCACCTCATGTAGATTAGAGATCATTTACTCACTGTGAATTATAAGCAGAAAGTGTATTAAAAAGACAGAGAGATGTGGTATCTTTTCAAAACAAGAGTCTTTTGCACAGCACCTTGCATCTTGTTACCAGCTACAACCTGGCCACATCCCAGCTTCATGTGAGAAAAATGGGACTGTGTCCCAGTCCGTCAATTTCCAGATTTTCTGCCACATTTCCATGGGGTATATCAGAGGATCTCAGCTGTGTGGATATGAGAAGCTCCATAGTGCCCAAATAGTTATCTCTCTTGCCACCAGGACTGCTCAGTTCACCACTGAGCATTACCATCCTCTTATGTAGGCCATGTTAGAGAGAGACTTATCCTTTTCCTGTATCCATATTCCTCAGGGAATGTCTTCCTTCCCTGCTAGCAAGAAAGATGTTCATTTTGCATTGAGCATTTAATGTGATAAGTTCAACCATGGACATTCCTATTGCAGCTTATTTTTCCGAAATTTTATTTGAAAGGGCTAGAAGTATTTTTGTTCATAAAGTAGCATTTGTTGAGACCAAAATAAGTAAAAAATATAAAAATTTCTTCAGGTAACCTCAACGACCATGAAAGTCTGATCTTAAGAGAATCAGAATTTAAAAAATAGTTATTTTAATGGGGGTAGATTTTAATATAAATTTTTAAAGTTTTTTTAATATTACCTGGAATTCAACAGATTTTACTTTACTTTTTCCTATGGAAAAATTGTATTTACTAAAAACTAAAATATATTAATATTACAAAATACTGAAGAGATATCTTAAAAGACAATCAAAGATATCGTTTGTGAAATCATATTTATAGTCCAATTATACTTTTTCAAGAGGATCTGTAAGACATATTTTCATACTATGTTTTAATTTATCATTATTTTATTCTGTTTTGCTTCCCTTTGTGGGCCAGAAAAGATGACATTATGCTTATGATATGCAGAACAGCATGATGCACATTATAAAGCAGATTATTTTTTATACTAGGGTAAAAAACAAGTTATTTCTGTCTTTCCCATTTGATTATAAAAACTTAAATCCAAAATGTGAATGCAATATGACTTCATCAAGTATTATGTATATTCAGAATTTGCCTAGACAGAAATGGTAATTTTAAAATAATAGCCATCGTTTGCCAAATTTCAGCCTCTTCTGGAAGGTGGAAGAGGTGAATTTTTAATATCTGATCAGAGACAATAAATACTGTACTGAAATAAGCTTTTCCAAAACCTTAAAGGCTTTAAGCATGTTTTGTTAAATAAAGTGCATATTTCTCTAATTTTAAACCATTTGATATATAAAATCGTCCCAACTATATTTATGATTAGAATATTTTTGCAAAAACTCTCCACCAAGGCTACTATTTTAAAGAGATTTTATATCGAGTGTGCTGTTATGTAAAGCTTTTGAACACTCTTAGTTTTTCTATTGTTTATGCTATGCCAATGTGAAGGATGCCTAATTTTTAAATATTTCTCATCAGCAGAGATGACAAAACAATGGTCTTTTTTTCTGCCAGACACTTCCACTTGTCCTCCAAAACATCTTTTCCCTCAAAGGTACTTGATATGCAGTCTGAGTCCCTTTGCTCATCTCTATGAATATATTTTTAAGTGTTCATCTCACCTCCTTAGAACTGTTGCATTTTCAGGACAACTGATTTCAATAGTTCTGCTTGCTTTGTTCCTGCAGACCCTGACTTATATTTTTTAACCTATTATAATAACATAATTTATTTCCTTTATATTTGGCATTACACAGGGACCAAAAACTTGTGCACTATTCTTTATTTGTAAAAACTGACATTTTAAATACAGGCAGAAAAAGCAAAAAAAGGGGAGTCGCAGAGACAGAAGAGGAGGTGAGTTTAGCATTTGTATGGTTTTGGGAGAGATTTGTGCATATATGGACTCTTGACCTGCTTAGCTAGCCCACTTGATTTGCAGAGTAGTGTTGAATTGAGGAACATATTTAACTTCAGTCAGTGTTTTTGCATTGCACATACAAAATAACGGAAGGTTGTGAAGGAAAGATGGTGGCTTGGAAGACACTTTTCTACTATGAAATAGAAATATAAGGTCAGAGAAATATAATTCAAATAATTGAAAAATCAAGTTTCCATAAGAAATTTCATAACCACCAGATTTTTATATTGTGGTGAAACTGCAGGGAAATTTTCTGACTTAGAGCTCTGTACTGCTACACAGTTCTGTTTAGAAGCTGAGGCTGGGGTTTTTCTGTCACTCCTTGTACTGATAATTTTTTTTTGTTTTTCTACTGAGTATTCTACAATATTCTTTTGAAAAGTGATGGATTTTGTCTCTATTTAGTGTTCATTTCTTCAGGTTTTTTGTTTGTCTGTTTTCTCAGAATATTCAGAAGCTGTCCCTGGTCTCCCCACTTCATATGCTGCTATCCTAAGAATCAAATCTGGTAGTTCATCTTTATCCTCATTTAATTCAAAGAACAGACCACGATTAAGCAGTCCTTCATTAGGAAGTGTATCTTCACCAGGCTGGAGAGGAGCTGCACAACATTATCGCTCCCCAACAAACCTCTATCACTTCTCAGAGACGTTCAAGCATGACGGTAAGTCTGATTTACTGCTCTGAAACTTTGAAATATTTTTCAAAAGTAGCAAATTTTAACAGCTTACTTCAGTGTTTCTCAGACATAATTTTGAATTTTATTAAATATCACAAAGTGGAAATGAGCCTCTTTCCTTTAGATTCTTCAGATTAGCCTTAGTCACCAGTTAAAACATCCTTAACTATATTATTAAAATTCTTTATTTTGATTTGGTCTCAAGGTGTTTGCTTTTTTTTCTTTTAAGTTTTAGAGCTCTTTAAGGAAAGTTATTCTCGTTATCGCACCACAACTGCTATGTAATGATAGAGTTAAGTGTTCATGTTTATCAGCCAGGGCCTCCTGAAAGAGGAAATGCTACAGCATCTTGTGCTCATGCACGGTCATGAGAGACCACTGCTTCAAGTGAGAGGATATTTTCAGGAGGGGATGAAACATATGTTGCTGAAGTAGAGAATTTGCGTAATTCAAACATCTAATATATAGCATAAATTCAGGAATCAAGTTTGCCATTAAAAAAAAGAAACACCAACACTTCTATTAGCTGCTTAATTATACACATTCTCGAGTGACTTCTCAATTGATTTCCCAGCAGACATGCTCAGACACCTGACATTGCTTCTAATAAAGGTGCTTTTATACTGACTTTATGCTGTTTCATTTGCACTCTCAATTTAACATGTGTTTCCTGACATCTTAAATGAAAAGACCTATGCTCTGGCTCTCTGCTCAATTCAAACTATCCAGAATTATTTCACATAAACATGCAGTTAAGGCAATGCTTTCCTTCCCTTCAAACTATGTATTGATGTGTAAAGTCATGACTAAAAAAACGTGAATAAAAAGTATGAATTATTCATTAGTCTTGAAGAATCATAAAACTGCAAACTCTTATGTTTCCTTACTGTTGCAAAAATTTTTGGAATTGGGGGAATTGAAATTAACCTTGAAAAAGGACTTTTTTTTTTTTTCTTCATCTTTGTTTTGATACATTTTTGAAGAAAATAAAGAACAAGGTTTGTGTCTCAACTGTGTTTTAACCAATGAACCCAAAGATATGCAAGATCCAAATCTAATTTTTGTTGAATGACAATTCCTGATTCTCTACCATCTACCAGATTCACTATTTACCAGTCTGAATAAAAGACAGAAGTTACTACATTTTTTTCCATTGCCTGAAATATTTGGCAACATTGATTCATGTGGCATGCAGTTCAGATATTATAAACTATGTTCAGGACAGATTTATTTGTTTCAGATCACAGAACAGAGAAAACATTTCAAGCAACAGGAAAAAAACTAGCATTTTCTTGCTTAATACACAGATTAAATGCTTCAGAAAAGATAAATCTGAAAATATGAGAAAATCATTTATCTCCTTTTCCATGTGAACTTAATCATGCATATACTGTACATTATTCCAGTATGCAGAATGCTAGAATCAATGCACATATCTTGAGGCCTGAACTTACCTCAAAAGGAGTGTCCTCAAAATTTCTTGACTTTTAGGTTAACTGAACCATAGTTTAGAGATTAAAATGTGTTTTAGAAATGCATATGTTGCAAATATATATGTGTGCATATATATGTGCGCATATACATATATATATGTGTTTGCTTCTATATATGCAATATAATTATTGTAAATTTCATCCACCTTTATTAATGTTAAAATCCATTGCACATGGATTTAATAATTGGAACATATCTTGCCATGATGTATTCATGGGCTTCTTTTTCATTATATTACAGTAAATTTTATATTTTGACATATGATAGCAATATTAAAATGGCTAGTCATTCTTTATTTCTAAGGTGTAAAGTGAAAGATTATAATATAGATTCCACTTGCAAAATAAATATTTGCACTGAGATTAATAATTTTTTTTAGAGTTTAAACTGGAAAAAAAAGTTTCTAGCTTTTAGTTGAAAAAAGCAATATGTTTCCTTGGAAATCAGGGTGACTGTGCATCTAAAATATCTTTTGAACATACTGAACAGGTTAAACTGTCTGTTTCCATGATAACAAAGGCCAGTCAGAAGATCCTTTAGAGTCATCATGTGAAGTGCATACAAGGAAAGTTGAAAGCAAAGAAAGGAAAAAAGGAAATTCAAAAGGAAGGTTGATAGTGAGGAGCACTAAAATGTAATGAACCTTTACCAGAAAGTGTCTTTCACTTTGTAGGACCAATTTGAGATAAAACAGCGCTGCTTTACTTTAATTAATTCTTATTATATGCATATTTCAGAAACATTGGTAATCTTATCAACAACTGGACCTTCCTTAATGTATCCTTAAAATATTAATACCAAGGAGTGACAGGTCATTGGATTTGGTCTGTAATGTGTCAAGTAGGTACTTTTCTGAGTACACCCTGTATGCAGAATCCACTGTGTATTTCAGGATGGAAGATCTGTTAGTTATCCCTCATTTCTGGCTGCTTTAGAAGGTCTATCATTCTACATCATCTTGTATAGCTTTTCTTTAGAAAATTCTTCCATCTCCACATGGGTTCAACAAGCCTTTAAAACAGGGAGGGAAAACAATAAAGCAATAAGAAAACATTGTTTTCGTGGTCTTGTAAAAACTTGTGGTTTTTAAAATTTTTCTGAGTTACTATGCATTCAAAGAACTGCCATCACCCTTGTTCCAACTGCCACTTGGACAAATTTTGTCAATGTGTCAGAATAACAGGTTGGTCTGAAGATCTTTCTAGTTCACATTCAGAGGGATTAACAAGGCAACCACCAGTACTATCACCAGCAGTAAAAAAAGTGTTTCTGAAGGAACATGAACAGAGGAAGCGGAGAAGTCGTGAAGGCATATTTCCTTCCCCCATATTCACAGGCTGCCTGAATATAACTTGTCTGCTATTTCTTCCCACCAGTAGCTCAGAGTGGAATGGCACCAAGACTGTTTAGGCCAGAAATATAGCTTAAATGGTACTGTAATGTTGCAGAGTCAAACTATATTAATGACATTTAATGCATGTGACCAATGCAGTGTAGAATTTGCTACACCTTCTCCTTCTGCAGACAATTATATTTTACACATATTATTTAAGAAATCATTTATAATAAACTAATTTCTTTTGTTCGTTAGAAGTACAGCACATAGAATTATCAGACACTAAAAATAATACTGCCAATGCAGCTTCAATGCAGGTGTTTGAACAGGGTCATATTTCTTTTCTGCCAGCCTCTGTCATGCCAAGGTTTCAGGAATTAATTAATTTTCATGGTATATTAATTGACCTGGAATTATATAAAGAATGGCACCATGTTGAGGAATGACACTATTTTAGTTGCTATAGAATTGAAAGTATATGAAACTTAGTTCTCATCTGCAGTTTGTTCTTATGGTACCTGCGTTGCTCAACAAGAACTAAAGAGCATCTGGGTTTTTTCCATCAGTAATTGAGGGAGAGAATAAAACTGTATCTGTAGGTAAGAGAGGGAAACATTTTGGCTACTGTCCAAGTTGCAGGACACACAGATTCCAGTTTCCATTCCCAGGAGTACTTATATACTTGGTACTAAGAAGCTACTCCAGTATTTTTTAAGTACAAGCGCTGTAAGGAGAACACTGGTACTCAAAGAATATTTGAGCACTGCTCTCAAGAATATTCTAGAATTTAAAAGAGGGATTTTACTAATATTTTGAATGTTTTCCTTATCCTTGCCTTTCTAGACAATTTTAAGACTAGTTTAAGTAGTAAAGCCTAATGACAGTGCTTAGTGCTTTTAATTGCCTAGATTTGGTCATGACAACTTAAAACTTGCAAGGGGATCACAATCTAGCTGTTACATTGTTTAGTTGTAATATACACCTCTAATCCCAAGATTCTATAATAAATCACTAGTCAAATAGGGCAGCACTTGAAGCAACTAGTTTTCTGTATCTTATTTAATAAAAGCCTGTGTGAGGAACAGAAATATTTCCCTTGAGAAATTTAAATAGTAAAATGAAATATACATATGCTAACGTGTATGTTAGGTATTCATATTATTTTGTGTTCTTGTTTAGGTTAGAAATTAAAAATAAGATGTGGATCTCAAATCCTGCAATGCACACTCACACAGGTTTTACAGCTAGCTAAAACATGTGTGCAAAAGAAACCTGATGCCTTTGGACCCCTGAAGGCATCAGAAAAGGTACACATGTATAAAAATATGTGTATATGTAAATATATAGCTTATATATCCACATATGCAAAGATACATAAATTAAATAGAATAAGAAAATAAGGACAAAAGGAGAAGATCCAGGATATTAGTCCCAAAAGACCACACAAAGCAGAAGAACCAGCCAATGGTCCATGAATCAGAAAAAATTATTTCAAGGTCAGACAGAAGGGATTGGGTGGCTCCCCTGTCCATGGTTTGAGGAGAGCATCCAGCTGTCTGTGGGACTGTGGTGTGTTGCAGGCTGGGGCTGTATGTGTTTCCTGGTCTTTGGGTCAACGGCTTTGTCAAAAGCTGCAGAAATCTCTGAGTGGCTGAGAGAGGGGACAAGAGCGTGTCATGGTCTGCTTCTGTCTTTGTGTGAGCTGTCTTACAGTACAATATCCTATAGGTATTTGTGAAACTAGCAGACAGGACTCATTCATTAATATGTTTCTTCTGAGTCTCCAAATAATCTCTGTCAGTATTCCACTGCTCCATTTGAAATGCAGATGCACTTTGTCTTGCATGCACTTTGCCTTCACTGCTGGCAGAAGTAAAACCTGATCTTCTCAGTCCACACAGCACAAGTGTCCATTTGACCACTGTCATTACAAACTCAAGCCTACATCTAAAGAGTTTAGGTTATTTTGCTAAAAGGAAAGTGCAACAGAGTATTTCAGTACCACTGTTGCAAAATATACAGACAGAAAGTACTCTTGTACTGCTAGTGACACCAGCATCTAGCCTTACACCTTTTCTTTCCAGCAGTCCTAGATTGTGACATTATATTTTATCTACAGAGTTACTCTTAGGGAGAAGATAAAATCATTAATCTTCATTAATATACTCCCTTTCCATATGCCTACTAATCTGCATGAAATAACAGTTAGATATAAGTCCATGATTTAGATTTGCTATCATTAATTAATTTCTGGGTTTGCTAAACTCTAGCTTGATGTGAGTTCAGATTATTTACACCTACATTTATTAGTACTTTCTTTTGTGCAATATAAGAAGTAGGTGAGAAAATTATAAGAAACAATTCATACAATGATTTTATACCCACATTTTCCTTTCTTAAAATAAGTTTTGCCAGCTGAAGCCATTAGCCCTGTGGCATCTTCAGCTGCACTGCTCAAAATTTAATTCCAGAGTTATTTTAACTTCAATAATATACATACATATCAAAAATTACTTTTGTGATTATTTTGATTTTTTAAAATAATGCAGATATTTGTTACAGAAAATATATTTCTGCCAATAATGTACCTACAGAGTAATGTACATATGCAGAACAGCAATCCACACTTCTTTACACAGTCCTAGAAATAGGGCAAATAAACTGAAAAGTTATGTAAAACAGAAACTACTAATTACTGCTGATCTTATTTGCTGACTTTACAAACTGACATGCTAATTATTTGAATCTATTTCAGTAGAAGTATGCACACCTGAAAATAAAGGTATTTTCAAAATCTGCATTTGAATAGTAGTGTAAAAAGACAACTAAGTGTGTAATAAGTGTGTAGCCACTAAAAGGAAAGGTTCAATAACATAATGGGGTTTTACTAAAAGGAAAGGTTGAATAACATAATGGGATTTTATGTGGTCTTTTCACTGTATGATAAGAGAATTGAGAAACTCCAAGTGTAAGAATTTAAAGACATGGAAATTTGCATGTTCAAACTAGCATACTATGACCTGTGTCTCCCATGTTTCTCATCCTTCTTCAGACTCCAAGAGTTTTTTCCCTGTTCCAAGATTCATATCCCCATTTTCATGTCTACCCAGATTTTATGAAGCTGTTAGCTGAATGAAAGAGGTTTCAGTTCCCAAAACTGTGAAACCATAGCATGTGGTTGAAGTTGTGTGGAGTTGTTAAAACCATGCAGTAAATGATTTTTTTTAAGTCAATGACCAAAACCCCAAGTGTCCAGGTGTGCCTTTCTTTCTTCCAGCTGCTCCTGGTAGGACAAATATAGCAGGATGTTATAAACTGCTTAATGTGTCATGCTGTCCTCAGTATCTACTAGAGGACATTTATAACATGAACGTATGAAACCACAAAACTGATAGAGAAAACGCCGCTTCCATACGTTTCATTGCAAGTAGTAGGACAATGTAACTTTTTCTCCACTCAAATCACTAGGTTAGTGCTCTAAATATGAAGAGCACTGTGGGATTAAATCATTCAAGAGTCTGGAGTAAGTCTAAAATTATTAAAATTCCACAGACTTCTGGTGCACAGTGAGGATTTTACTTAGCCAGGAATGCTCTGCTTGTGACCTTTTCGGAAGGTTTATACTTCTTCACAATCTGAATGAATTGGAATCATAGATGTATTATATGGGTCTGTTTAGCTTTTCTAGTTCAAAAATGTAAATTCTTATCAGAATATAGGTACATGCCAAAATTAGAGAAGACAGTGGAGGAAAATGAAATGTCAGATTTAGCTATATATTATTTAATAATAGCTACCAGTTGCTGTCATTAATTTTCCAAGTGATTTTTCTTAGTAATTCCGTGACATAAGGGGAAAACTATGTATTATTTTTCTACGTGTTAAGCAGCTGCAAGCAGCAGAAAAGTTTTTGTTTACTTTTCTCTCTATAGGTAAACTCCTTTTGATTCTTGAGCCTCTCACTAGACTGCAGGTCTATTGAGAAAGCTATTCTAAGGCATAACAAAAGCTTAAATCATACTATGTGTTTTATTGTTCACTTATTAATATTTTTTCTTTTTTTTTCTTTTAATGATTGCTTTTTAATACAACATCTGAAGTAATAGAATATGAACCTCTGGAAAGGAAACAGTTCTGCATACTTTAATCTCACTTATAATACTTGTAATACATTTATATTTTTTCAGATTTCCTAAACTGTAGTTTTTCTTTTTTTCACAGAAAGTGTTGATTATGGGCCAGTGTTTGTACAAGAGCCAGATGATATAATTTTTCCAACTGATTCTGAGGAAAAGAAAGTGTCTTTGAATTGTCAAGCTCGTGGAAACCCTACTCCCACATACAGGTATCCGGCTTAGAATTTATTTTTTTTTTCAGCTTTCAGAATATTGACCATTGCAATCCTACTCTGAGAATCAGTGTGTTTTGGAGAGCAACAGAACAGAAACAGCTCTGTGACACTAATGGCTTTCCTGATTGAATGTTTTCTTCTGATTCTGAATAAGTGAGAAGTATAAGTGGTAGTGATTAAAGGCAAAGCAATACGTGAAATTTTCAAATTATGTGTTCTCTGCATCATATCTATCCATGTGGAGTGACCTGTTTAGTCCACTGTATTGACTTGTGTCTGTAACAACTGCATTACAGGCAAGTGTAGAATTCCCTACAATGCCACTTCTTACCAGTGTTTTCACTGCTTGAGAAACACTGTATGTCCTACTTTACTTAGGACACATATAAGATGGGTACTAATTTTTGGTCAGTACCATTTCCTGATGGAAAAGGCAGTTGAAAATAGGTTTTGTAAAAATCTCTGTCTGCTTAAGCCAAATTAGAATATTTTGAAATGTTATCTGTCATTTTTCTTTGAGGAAAAAAGGTAGCTGATTTTTCCTAACAATCCATGACCTTGGAAGTGTTGTCATATTTTGGTTTCTGTCCTCCCACATCAGTCAGGGTACCTAGAAGAAAATGGCACACAATTCAGTGCTGCTTTTCCTCTAATGTTCTTGGATTATATGAGGGGAATACAATCTCTTCAGATGCACCCCAAGATAAATAGGTATTTGGTGATCAAGATCCAAGTTTTTGGAATAGAATTCAGAAAGCATATTTCTGCATTAAATTTAACTGAAAATTAAAGTAAGTGAAGAAAACTAATTAAAGCAAATCAAACTTTGTGGCAGTTCTCATTTGAAAATGCCAAAACGTATTTTTTTTCTTTTTGCCTATCTAAATTTCCCATAATTTCAAAATTAATTATTTTTGTATTTTTACTTTGCATATATTCCACAAGGATATATGTATAAGAAGATATCTTCCATCGTGATTTCATTCAAAATATAAAATGATTAATAGATTGTTGAAGGTTTACATTTCCTTTTCTTCTTACTTCATCTATATATGATTCTGTTCCAAAAGTTAGTGAATGCTACCAATATTTCACTAATATCCTTTACAATGTAAAGAAACTGTCAACAGTGTTTCATTTCTTACAATAAATGAAGCAAAGGTCCTTCACAATCAAAAGTGCAATCATGAAAAGAAGGGACAAACAGTAGTTTAACAGTTGATCTTAATTCTGACAATTCTGACCTTTGGATTAAGTAATATTCAGAGCTACTTCAGCTGTACCTCATTCACCATGAATATTAACAAGATAGTGTGAATTGATAATCATTTTCCTTTATTAAAATTACATCTGGAGTCTCAATGTTGCCAAGTTCTTACAGTTCTTACAGCGTTTGGAAGTTCATGGAAATTTCCTAAGGCCACTTTGAAGTTGCAGAATGACTGAGAACTAATAATGAAGAAAATATCTGTACATTATAATAACTATGCCATATCTGTTTACAGTGTTAAATTTTATGTTCTATACAGTTTAACACAAAAATAAATCTAAAAGTCTACATATGTGAATACTGTTCTTTAGCTGAAATATTGTACACACACACAGGAGTTATTCCAGACTGCTGGAGTCTATTAATCTACCACACAAAATCTTTTCTTTTTCAACCATTGGACTATTACAGGATTTGTTGTTTCAGTCTTTCAAGACTGAAGGGGGAAACTTTTTGCAGAGAATGTCTGAGACAGACCCAACCCATAAACCTGCTTTCACCACAGTAAAATTATGAGACAGGTTATTTCTGAAACCTCAGAAACATAAGTGTGTATTCTGAAGTTTTGACTCAGTTGTGATACTTTCTAATATGTTTCCTACAGTGTGGCTTTTTTCATCTTATCATTACTCTCATGCTTGTCTTTTACTGCTCAGGCTTCTTTCTTTCTTTCCCAAACACCTCCTAAACTTAACATTCCCTCTGCAGACTCCTTAGTTGATCTGAGTTTCCATTTACCTAGTAGCTGCCATTCACCAGGTAATTCCAGTCTCTCCTATTCAAGTCTTCTCTTAATTTTGTGTATATTGATCCAGATGATATTATTTGGCCTTTGTCCTTTTCCAAAATCCTTTATTTCATAACAGTGTATGTACATCAATCTACCTCCCTGCCCTTCACAGGCCTTGCTCTTCTGCTTTCCATATTTAAATGAGGTTTCTCTGTTTCTTAGGGCAGGAAGATCAAATGCTGAAAGAACGAGGAAAGAAGGGTTTCTTGTTTTCATGCAGTGCATACTCAGCTCTGCTAACTGTTAATCTCAGTTGGGCCTAAGGCTTTAATGATAGAATATGAATTAAAACTTTGATTATCATAAGCACAGTCAAAGTCCTATATTTGACACAAAGGATGCATTTGTGATGCAGTTTTCAAGTCTGAACCTTCTGTGAACATTAGGTGTTTTGGGGAGAAATAAACAGGAAAAAAAAAGGAGATAATTGTTTTCATTCAGCATAAACAAAACAAAGAATGTGCTTTCTCTTCAGATGTTGAAGATCTGGTTTTGCTTGTGTTTTTTTTCAGAAAAATTTAGTTTTATCAGATGCATGTTGTGGAATGTCTCCATCCAAAGCTTTGTGGGGTTACTGGGCTCCTGCACAGTGTATCTTAGAGTAGTTTTCCTTATTACAACTGAGGCTGTCTGATTCTATACCTTTGTTTGGCTATAGAATGCTCAAGAAGTTTTTTTTCTTTTTTCCTAAGATGGCTTCGAAATGGAACTGAAATTGACATGGAAAGTGATTATCGCTTCAGTTTAATAGAAGGAAGTTTGATCATCAACAACCCCAGTGAAATGAAGGATTCTGGACAGTATCAGTGTTTAACTACAAACATGTTTGGCAGTATTCTAAGCAGAGAGGCTGTTCTTCAGTTTGCATGTGAGTAACATTTTTTTTGTAACATTTTTTATAACCTTGATAAATTACTTCATAAAGATCTAAATTGTAATTTGAATACGTTATACACGTTACACTGTCCACTGACTTTGGTCTAGGGTCTCAAAATTAGAAACAAAATGCTTAGTGGAAAAGAGTAGTTTTCTACTTGTTGGCTTGTAGTGGACTTGTTGCTTTTAAAAATGAATCAACTACCACAGAGAGTAACTCTAGTCCATTCCAAAAGCTGCACTTTAATAACATACTTGAATACTTTGCAGTGATATATTTCACTCATTGCTAGTTTTCTGAAACATCTATCATTTTGCCACACTGTCTGAGCAGGAAGGAAAGAACTTTAAACCTAGGAATAGAATGGGGTAAAGTGCCTATATATCTTTTGGATAGTCTGCACCTTTAACTATGTGTGTGAGCATAGTTTTTTATGTATATAAATATATATGGTTTATGACTGTGTCTATGCATACATATCACATATACTTTCATATATTATGCAACTGAGGGGTTTTTTTGTACTTGTTAATGGAAGCTGAAACTGTCTTAGCTTTTGAAATCATTCACTACAATACACCTCTCAGAAGCTATCAACAACTTATGATCCTGAGTAAATGTTATGGTCTATCTATAGTATGCTCTTTTTCAAACATACTTTCAGGAAAAACAGGGTCAGAATTTCCCTCCAACCCTAATTTCCCTTCAACACCTTATAGGAAGGCAATCAACATTGTTTCAGTGATTTATCTAGATAAATCCTACCATTAGTGGTTTTTAAGAAGCAGGGATGGAAAAAGAACTCCATCTTAATTTCTCAGATCCTCATGAAAATAAGACCTTACCATGAAACATGAGGTAGATCTTCACACAGCTGCAGCTGGAAAACATTGGGTTTAAGGATAAGTTGCCTACCTTCATGTCTACTAACACATCTGGTGGTTTCAAGAGCTCAGCAGATCTAGAGTGAGGTCTGAGATTTGCCTTTAACCCACCCTTCCCTGTTAAACTCAGACCTCTTAATAGCTTTAGTCTTAGCTGCTGCAGGTCCTGTCAAGGTATTTGGATATCATGGCACTATCCACCTACTTCTAAGCTGGGAGGAATAATGACATTTGTCAAAGTGTGCTCATGCCAGGGCAGCATATTTAAACACCACAGCAGTGGTCTTATAACAGTATAACTGGACCTCAGTTTTAAATGTAACTTCTGAGAAAATTCTACTGCATTTTATCTTTTAGACAAGAAAACTATCATAAATCAAATCTCTTGATTAGAGAACAAACAACTGGCAAATATAAACAGCTCCAGGCCCCTGAACCTCACATTTGTGTTCCCATTTCGGAAGTATGGCTAATAGGTGGCCATTTGACTCAACAACAGAAGGCCTATGATCTTCAGTAGCTACATCCACAGCTGACTCAGGAACCCATGTACAATATTACCTTCTCCAATAACACAAATTTAGATAAAACTGTAAAAAAATAGAATAAGAAAGAAGAGATTGGATTGGGTGGGTTTATCTTCATTGAATTTTTAAGTTTGTAATATCTTGCACACCTGCTTTTGCAGGTATGAAAATTATAAGCTATTATGTCTGGAATGTCTGTTCATTAAAGTATTTGGGAATTGTAATGAAAGTTTATCATGAAAATTTAATGGAGGAATGCTAGCTGGAAGTGCTGAGAAGTGCAAATAATGCTGCAGAACTTGCAAGAGAAAAGAGGCTGTTATAAGTACATAAAAGTCTTTTTAAAAGGATAGGGTAATAATTGGTTGAAGTTCTTTTAGAAGTTTGTGAGCAACTTGTTCATAAGAGCAATTTCAAGTTCAATGCATATTTGTAGCTCAACTTCTATGCAGCATGACACTTTCTTCCACTCTTGGCTTAAGGCTTCTTCAAAGTCGTAATCTTTAGTGGGTGGTGTTCCTGTTGAAATAGTATTTGCATTATGCAGCAACTCAGCATTTAATAGATGGTGTCAGCATACTGTAAACTTATAGTAACGTCAGAAGCTTGTACCACCAAAAAGTTGTGGTAAGTCAGATCCTAGGGCAACCTTCTTCAGTGCGTTAGCACATTTATAGTGAAGTATTGCTTGTTAACAGTTAGCTTGTATGTCTCCAGTTATTTCCAGTAAGGCAGAAGGTAAAGCACTATAAAAGATTTTTGTAAGGAAAGATCCTACCCTTAAGTAATTAAAGTAATTGGTACTCTGCAGTTTTACTGGGGTCTAATGGCTTGAAGAGTAATCTATAATTGCAAGGATAAACCAAGGCATTTTGATTATGAGTTACAGAGCTACACATAATGGCATTCACTTTTCTTTTGTTTACTGAAAAACATGAATTCCAAAAGCTTAGAAACTTGCTACTTCCCCAGGAAAAAAAAAAAAAAACAACAAAAAAAACCAAACCAAACCAAAACACAAACAAACAAACACCAGAAAAAAAAATACCCCATACAAATAAAAAAAAAACCCAACCCAAATTTAAGTTCATGGACTTGCTTGAATACATGGTTTGTACTGATGTGGAAAATAGTTACATCTTTGCAGCTAGGAGCTGTTCTTCTAGTTAAAGACAGAAATGGCATACAGCTCAACAGGAAAAAACAGAGACCATTAAACAAGGCCTTTGACACTATCTTATGGGAAAAATCGTGTGCTTTAATGTGCCTATGAAAAATACCATGAACTCCTGAAAAAGGAGAGCATGCTTGTTGCATTGGTTGCTAATTTTCTCACAATTACATGGCCAGAAGCCATGGCCAGTTGCTATGGCTATTGTCATGTAGTTCAGCATTGGTGATGCATTGCAAATACAAATGTCCATGTGTTATATAATTTGCAATATGTGTGAATAGTTAAAATAGGACTTTGAAACACTTATATGATGTCTTTGCATCTGAAATAGAAAGAGATATAGAATGAACATTACTCTATTTATGTGTAGAAATATAACATTTGCAATAGCTTCCTATATCACTGTTTATTTTTATGCAGCAAAATGGAAAGACCAGTTATGTGCAGTTAAGGGTCTGCTTGAAATTTTAAACCATCAGAGGAAATATTTACAAAGATTTAAATTCAATAAAATTCTCTTTTTTTTTTTCCTTCTTTGCATTGCCCATAATTTCTCATGCCCAAGGTCATGCTGGTTTATGCTATTTTNAAGTTATTGTTTTTTTATTATATTTAAAAAAAAAAAAAAAAAAAAAAAAAAAAAGGAGAAAATATACTTCGCACTGTAAAACAAATTAGCCAAAGTATATTTTATCAATAAAAGCAAATATTCACCAGGAAATTATTTTGTCTGCTATAAAATTTTATACAGAAAAAAAAAAAGAAATGGTGGGGAAAAATGTCCCCAGACAATATTGACAAAATGTTATCAGAATTTTCATTAACAAAAAGCGAATCAGAATTCTTTGTCACAAAAGTCATAAATTTAAAATCATCTTTCAGAAGTTTTCTCTTAGTGAGTTGTTAAAAAGATAAAAAAACCCTATCAGTTTGCTACAGCTTCAAATGCCATATATACTCCCCACTCATGAGGAATAGTTCATATACAAAGTATATTATTTTTTTAACAAGATTCTAATCATGACATTAAAATGTAAGAGCGTTATCACATCATAATTTTAATGAATTTGATAGTTCTGGGTATAGTTAGGTCTATGGAAGAGTTATTTAAATCCCAAACTAATCTTTAAGGATTCTGCAGTAAATGGAAAATTAAAAAAAAAAAAAATGGGAATGTTTTTTATTCTAGCTTAGGTTTAATTTCATTAAAGGAAATGTATATATGAAGGAAAAAGCATCAGGCAAGTAAAGCAATCATTGTAAAACACAGTTTTTGGAAAAAGAAACCCAATTTTGTTGAACACCTAGTAATTTTAAAGAAGTGCATAACATCAAAAGTGTTTTGAGGATATGAAACAATAACAAAGTGTAAAAATTTTATGAAAGAACTTATGCATTAAACATACATACATTGTTAGGTTGTTCTCTTATGTCCTCTCATTTCTGTTGTTAGAAATTTCTGTAATCTAAAGGGAGGATTTAAGAATTAAGTCTTAATAATAATTTCTCCATGTTGGCTACCTTCAAAAGAATAAGTGATTTGAACCTGATGCGGAATTGAAAAAAATAAAATAAAATAAAATAAAAAAACCAAAAACAAAAACAAAAACACAACAAATTTTAACTTGACTAAAACTATCTGCCTTAATGCAAAACAGATGCATATTTTTCTGATGGGTTCCACAGCTTCTCTTTGGAACAGTGTCTTAAAACTGGCTACAATACTGGATGTATTTTGTGCTTACCTTTGGTACATTTACAGTTTGTGTATTCCATTAGGTCACAAAACAAAATTGCTTTTGTCCATCTGTGGATTATTCAACCTTTCACAAATCTACCATCTTGCTGATGTTTACAGCCTGGGCTAAAAACAGAGAAATTATAGGGAAAAATAACTTCTCACCTGTCATCTGTGGAACACCTCACCACAATTCTATTAATCCAATTGTCACTGGCTTTTTTGTATAATTTCCTTTCTTTTAACTAAATCTATTTTTCCTTTTGTCTACAGAGAAGGGTATTGATTAAATACAATTTAAATGTATGATCTACCACGACTGTCCAGTGATGTACAGAATAAGGAATCAGTCAGGTTGCGGACATACAAGTCAATAGTTTTCTGGAGAGACAGCCTGCCCATTCCATCACGGCACACTTTTGTCCTTTTTATTGAATTCACCTACTCTGAAATGAGCTTAATCTTTCTGCCATCATGCTCCCTGTACATCCCTGTATGTAATTTCCTAGAATTAATTTGTAAGGAGTTGGTTTAATTGAACCCTCTAGATGTGAGAAAAAGCATTGTTTCTCATGTTCATTCCAGAAGAAGCAGCCAAAAAGAATATCTATGACATTACAATTTCAATATTTTTTTTTCAAGCCATGCAAAGCTAACCAGTTTTAGGTACTATAAAAGAAAGATGATAACAGCTGAAGTAGGAAAAGAAATCAAAATGCAATTAGTAATGCTTTCAGAAGTGTCCCTGATCATCCTGTAATGCAGCCTAGGTTGAACATTGCTGTGCTCTGAAAGCACATATCAGTGTGAAGAATGTTACTATGTTGGTTTAGAATAGCTGCAGCTACAACAGTGATTTGCACTACAAAACTTTTGGATTATCTTTTGCATAGTTTCAATATGCTCTTTTTAAGAAATACATGCTTAAATGACAGATGCAAACCATGTGTACATGCCAGAAAATGTAGATTGCATATAGAACTGGTTGCATTTTGTTAATAAGTGGTCTAATTGAAAAATATCATTCAGTGAATCTGAAATGAATGTCAATTTGCATTACACTCCACTAACTGCTTCACCTCAGGAAATCATGTTATCTTACTGAAGGAAGGGAACTGCCTTCTAGTTCGCACATGGAGCCTGCTTCCTAACTTTTCCTTTTTTTAATTTGAGTAAGGTGGGACAACTTGAATATGAATAAATATCTTCAAATAATAAACTACATGACTTAAAATTAGTAGAAATCACTAAAATTCCTTTTCACCAGCATTTCTGAAGGAAGTTTTCCTGTGGGATAAGATAGATCTGGCTTCACCATTGTGGCTGTGGTGACTCTTGGATGAAAATCTGCCTTCAACCTTTTCATCCAAGTCTGGAAGTGAGATTGGAGAAATAGATAAAATAATCTAAAACTCTGAAGACAGCATCCACCCTTTCTGAAAGAATGGAAAAGGTAATGAACCTTTATCTATCGAATTTAAAAAAAAAATAAAAAAAAAATTGTTCACTTTTGCCAGACAGTAATCCTCCTGGGAGTTCAACTGTATTCAGGAATGATATCCACTGAAGGCTTTGGGGAAAAAATGCACAGCTTGTCTCCTGGATCTCCCATTCCAGAGTATGCCTTCAGTAATGGTCTCCTGATGCTATCAACAGCAACCTGTCTACAGTAGCATTAGATCCGCTCTGGTAGACTTGCTCTGTGTTTCTGTCCCTTCAGTTCTGCTTTTGAAGCTGTTTGAAAATCATAATCAGTTTCTACTTTTCCATTGTTACATCAACATTTAAAGACCGACTGCCTTGCCTCTCTATTAGATCACTTCAAAGAACAGAGGAAACCCAGTTCTTTCCTACCTACAAAAGCAGATGCTTTCTTTAGCAAAGACAAGATGAAGATGGGGAAATTCTTTTACTTTCTCTCTGTTTCCTCAAAATAATATTTTGTCAATTCCAAAAGTGGACCTTTTCATACACTAGTAAATTAAACATTCCCTAGCACTGAGCACAAATGATATGGAAAGCTCCACATCCATAATTCTAAACTCTTTTATATTCCAAAACACAGAGTACTTCTAAACTGTCTTTTGAGAATGGCTCCTAGTCACTTCTGCTAGCATCTGAAGTGTGACAAAGATTCTTTTGGAGAAGATTATGGTCCCACTAAAGAAGTCCATGGACTCTTCTAACACAGTGATGCTGTCCATGATGAAAATCCAGTACAGATTATTTCTTGATACTTTTCACTATACTACTATAGACAACATCTTTGTAAGGCAAAAATATTAGATGTTCCTTGTTCTCCCAAAAGAGGTTGGTTACTCTGTGTGTGTCCTTATAAAAAAAGTCACTCATTCCTTCACTTCATCCATTTGACTTTTCTGTTGTGAAATCATACATTACCTCAACCTAAGAGGGACATTTTGACAAAGCTGAGAACAAAAACTGAGGAAGCTTTAAAGCAATAATTCTCTTGTTCATCAATAAAATTAATATTTATTTTTCTCCGTGATAGAATTAGAATGAAAGCAGCTTGAAAAGTTGAGGTCAGATCCCTTATTAGGGATTATACATCAATACAGTGCAAATTTGATACCCGTTAGAATAAGTTACTAGTTTCAGAAAAAGGTATCATTTCTGGATGTACTCCATTGAGCAACATTTATTATCTCATTCCATTTGAACTGCACATAGGCATAACTTCAATCTCATTGATCCTCGTATACATCAAACACCAAAAAAGTTATGATTATTTCCAAGTACTCAAATTGAAATGAGATTTATTAATCTTGTCAAGTTCCATTATTGCTACATAAGTTTTGATGCCAAAAAAGTATTTTGAGGTTTAAGTTCTGCTTAGTCTTTGACTCTGAAAATGTACTTTAAACAATATATTTTATATTTTGTCTTCTGTGGAAGAATTAATAGAAGTCATTCATGTAGGGAGACACAGTTTGAAATGTAATTACAGCAATCATTTAAAGATCCATAATACATCTACCGACTTCTCATTTTAGCATTGTGCATTTCTCTGTAGTAATGGAAGGCTGATGTTTAACCTGCCTGTAACCTACTCACCTGTATTTCACAATGTAATCTATCACTCTAATGAATCATTAGTCTTGACATTTAAATATAGATGACAGTAATTAAGAATAGCGTTACTAAATAGGAGAAATTTTAAAAGGCTGAAGGAGAATTTTGTGCAAAAACCAGACAACACTTTCTAAATTTCCTGCACAAGTTCTATCTCAGATTGACTTTTGGCAATTACCATGTTATTTTTCTATTTATACCCTTCCAAGTGTGACATATGTGTTGAGCAGTACTCTACTAACTTTCAAATCAAAGGTGTAGTTTTACTTGAAATTTCTTGCATGGTATTACAGCACTACCATGACATTCCTGCCTTCATTTTGCTGCTTTCATTATCCTGATGCAGATGTATTCTGTCTTTCCCAAGAAGCAGATGATGCTCCTGATCTTGTTGAAAAATAAGCTTGTCTGACAGCTCCTTCTTCTGTTCATAAATGCTGGTGCACAAGTAATTGTGATAGTACAAAGGAAAGAGCAGCACAAGTCTGGGAGGAAAGAAGAGAGAAGTGGACATTTAAACTGACCTACTCAGGAATGATACTCTATATAAAAGCAAATGAGTCACTTTTGGTAACACATTGAAACTCACGGAGGGAAACTTCTAGGGAAGAGTTGAGTTCTAGCTGAGTTAGCAACACTCTGGAAGAGGTAGGAAGTTTAAGAAAAGCCTACAATGAATGAAGGAGGTTGATCATCAAAAAAAACATGTGGAAGGCTGTGAAACACGTGGATAAAGTGAGAATTAGCAGAAGTCAATCTGAGCTAGTCCAACAAAGGAAATTAAAAGAAATACAGATAACCTTTTTTAGCTAAATTACTAAAAAGTAAAAAGAAAAGGTGATGGGATAGAATTAAAGTTAATCTATATATGATTCCAATTTCAATGGTTGTCTTTCTTTGGTTTTCTATAAGGACAGAATAGGTTATATGTTTGTTACCATATGGAATATCAGATGCCAGAAAGAGAAAGACAGACATCAGTTTTGGCACAGGAGAAAGCAAGAACAGTAAAAGTAAATCCACACTTGAAATGTACTAGTTCCTAAAAGTTCGACAACATCATGAGTGCTATTAATGAAAATTAGTACTTCAGTGATATAACTTCGGAACAGTGTGTAATTCCAAGCCAAGTGTGTAATTTCAAGGTCCTTTGTCCTTGATATTTTCACTAGTGTTCACAGCACAACACTTAATTAAAATACCTAAATCTGCAAAAATGGAAAGAATTGTCAATATGGAAGTTGTATTCTCAACTGAATAATTATATATTTTATTTTTACTATTTTACACTCAAAATCATGAACATGGTAATATAACTGTTGATTTGCGTATCATTTCTTGTAATTATTTTGAGAATGAAATCAAAACAAGACTAATTTCTCACGAGTATCAATGACAGCATCAAATGCAT
This sequence comes from Sclerurus mexicanus, assembly GCA_013396755.1. Taxonomy (NCBI): domain Eukaryota; kingdom Metazoa; phylum Chordata; class Aves; order Passeriformes; family Furnariidae; genus Sclerurus; species Sclerurus mexicanus. The sequence goes on from VWZF01001086.1 coordinate 442,890, forward strand.
CTTCAGATGACCATCACATGATGATAATGTCAAGTACCATAACATGATAGTCTTAAATTCAGTGAGATAGGGTAGAAATGTTACACCTGCCATTAGGCCCCAGAAGTTCATAATTTCTTCTGTACTGGTTTTAAAAGTCAAATATTAGAAGTTGGTTTCCTAGAACAGAGTACATATATAAAAAGAAGCAAATCTTCTCTATAAAATATATTGTATCTTGTCTCCATATACAAGCACAGACACACACACAGAGCTAAACAATAAAAATACCCCAAACAAACCTTTTAATTAGGTTTCAGCCCTATATCTCATCAAGCATGGAAATATGTAAAAATGTACTCAAGATTCTATAAATATGTAAATCCTGAGCCCACCTACCTTCCCACCCCATACACCACACTAATTAAAAGAAAATTTATTAAGTCAGGAACTTATAATATGCTGTGTGTCTAACTACACTTTAAATATTATGGTAAGTTTTATTAGAGTTGCAAGGTCAAACATGCAAGGTACAGGATAAGGGATTCATCATTATCTATGCAATCTGAATTTCACCTTGGATGTAGGAGTCCTACAATATAAATTATTTGTCATACAATCTTTTTTTTTTTTTCTTTTTTCTTTTTTTTTTTTCCACATTAGACTTACTAGACTCTTTCAGGTCACAGAAGAATTACTGCTCGCTTACTGAACAGTGTTCTATTGCCTATTGTTCAGTGCACAGCCCCCTGCCTTCATTAATTCAGACTATTCAAAACTTACTCTAAAGATGAAATTAATTTCCTCAGAAGCTTTTTATGGTGCTCATCATTACAGCATCTAAGTCCTTCATGAACATTAATACGTCTATTTTTACAATGTCCCTGTGAACTGAGTAGTTATTGGTATCTCCTTTTTATAAATGGAAAACTGAGACATGAGAGATTAATGCAAAATATCCAGTAATGTGGGGAACTGTACACGAGCTCATGAGGAGACACTTTTCCCAAGTGTTTGGCAGAGCCAGAACTGCTCACTTTCCTATTCATCACTATGACCAATCCTTTTCTCAGTCTTTGTATCAGTCATATCTCAATCCTGTATCTGGTTTCTGATCTCTCTCCTGCTATTGATTAGACTACTGATCCCATTTGCAGTTTCCTTACTTACTGAAAGCATCTGTTTGACTAAAAAGGATAGTAGCATCTTTCTAGCTCCATTTCAGTCTTCATGTACTCATTTTGTTTAATTGCCTGCAGTTACTCTGTCTCACATTTCCCACTTCCAGTCTCCCAAACCCTCTTTCCCTTCTTTCCCTTATTCAATACCTTCTATAGATGGTTTCCCCATCCATAACCTGCAGCATTCTTAAGAGAGTCAATGGATACTTAGTTATTTTTTAACTAAACCTGGGAGTAACTGAAACAGGGTCTTCCAATGTAAAGATTTTACCATCTTAATCACAGTAGTTGTTATTTGTTCTGTTTATAATAACGGGTGGATTTCTTGACAGTACAAATATCCATTGGCACACTGGAGTGTTTGAATCAGAACATTCTTATATATCTTCAGGCTAAATAACTTAAATTTTTATTCCACTAGCTTTCATAAACAAAGTGGGTCAAGTCTTTGAATGGGAAAGTGTTATGGTACATTGAGTAGGAACTCCTACTGATAATTCAGTTCTTTCTCTTTTAAATTATTAAATCATATACTGCAGAACACATTATAATGAAACCAGTGCTCCTTGGATAAATTTCTGCCTGAAACGGCATTTCTACTTAAATAATTGCCATGTACCAACATTTTCTTTAATATCAGATTTCAACCATCTCCCTTGCTCATTAAGATTGACCAGAGATTGACTGTGACCTGTGTTTTGATTGGTAACAGTAAGATTTTGAGATTTTGTCAGCCTTTATTCAGTGATATCCTCTGAATTCTACTGTCTTTTTCTCTTGTCCTTGCTTACTATGTAACTTTACAGTTTACAAATGGAAGACTATTGTTCCATCAAAAGTAGAGCGTAAGAAATATAGAAAATCTTAGCATATGATCTTCACTAGTGATGTCAAACCACAAATGCAAGTAGGAACTCTTTTAAGATTTTTCTTTGTTTCACTGCTGTTTATATAATGACTGGTAACACATAGTACTCTGATACTGAGAAGCAGAATTCATTTTAATTCTATTAATTAATTACACTATTAATTTTTAATTAAGTCTTAAAACTGTAATTATCTCATTAAAATCAGATCTTTAAAAAAGTGAAAGTATTATAGATAAAATCTGTCAGTGAATGTAAAAGTTGAACAGAAATATTGGTTAGAAAATCCTTGCTAGCTGAGCAAAAGACACTAAGTATCCTCAACTCGAGATTGCCTTGTGGCAATCTGAACAGAGGAGAGAATCTCTTAAGTACTTTATCCTGCCAAACACAATTGGTAGCAGTTCATTCTGAGTCACTGGGATAGCATTCAGGATAAAGATCTTTGCTGCATATTTTGGTCCAATTTCTCTGAAATGTACAGAGTTGTGCACTATGTGAACAAAGGATGCTTAAATCCTGGGTTACTAGTTCCATAGGAGATTTAAGCACTTCACTTTTTTTTTTTTTTAAATTCAAATTATCATTTGTATTATTTTTCTTCATAAATTCCAAAGCAATATGTTTTAGAGTCAATGAAATACACTCTTTTTATAAAATCGAATTGTTTTGTGTATTTTGGTTAAGAATATCCTACTATGGTGATTTAAAATAGTTTTTACCATAGCATTTTTAGTACTTAAAATTTGACTTTGCACTGTGCTATACTAAAAATATAAGAAATTCATGTCTAATATATACTTACACATGCCAAAACTTGACCCAGCACTGCCAAAACTAGAAGCTTAAATGACTACTTTTATGGATAAAACTGTTCTTACAAAATATTTCTCTATTGATAAATTTACAAAATAAAGAACACAATATTGAGACTGAAATGCCATTATAAAGATATTACTGGGGTTTTTTTCTGAAAACTATGACACTAAGTCTTTAAAATCCTGCTCTAGTTATTCAGTTGTTGAACTGGAGTTACAAGTAAAAGAATATGATGAGAAAGGAAATGCCGCATATGAAGTTACAGTGAAACTGATTCTTGCAGTCCTATAATTTCTACAAACTTCCTTCCTCCCCTCCACCCAAGCTCTTAGATACAGATTCTCCCTAAATAGATCCGCAGGCAATAAACCATCCTTATTCAGTGTACCTACCTGATGACAAAGGCTTGCACATTCTGCCTTGTCACCAAGACCTAAAATGAAACTTCCTTGCAGTCTTGAAGCTTACCTTAATTTGCTGTTATTTCATATACACTCCTAAACCCATAACACATATACAAGTTTTTCCCCATGGAAAAGATTTACATAAAAGAGCATAGAGTAAAAGAACTAGAAGCAGTATCTTGATGCAAAATCTGTGGATTCTGAGTGTTTTAAATGAACTTTCTACCAGAATCAATAACACAAAAAGAAATTTGCTTTACAAAGACCATTTAAGAAAGACATTAAACTACCATCTAAAAATATTCTCTCATTATTTGGGAGCAAATTCAACTGAGTATTTTTAAGAGACATATATCTAAAACATGTATAAAATTTGTACAAATGTGTAGAAAACGAAATTAAATTCAAATGTTTGCTTTCATAAGATCACAGGTACCTTATTAAATTTAAATAAAATGTTTACTGAAATAAATTTAAATAAATAATGGGAGTTGGACTCAACAATCCTTATGGGTACCTTCTGACTTGAGATATTCAAAGAATCTATTAATTGAGGTATTTTAGAGTGTTTTAAGGACTTGTTACAGTCATATCACAGAGTCATAAAATTGTTAGTTTGCAATGGACCTTAGAGATCATCTATTTCCAACACCCCTGCCATTGTCAGGGACACTTTATGTAGTCCAGGTTGCTCAAAGTGCCATCCAACCCAGCCCTGAGCACTCTAAAGAATGGGGCATCCACAACTGCTTTGGGCAACCTGTTCCAGTAACTCAGCACCTTCACAGTATAGAATTTCTTCATAATATCTAATTTAAACTTACCTTCTTTCAGTTTAAAGCCATTTCTCCTTGTCCTATCACTAACCTTTCTGATAACAAGTTCCTCTCCACTTTTCCTGTTGGTCTCCTACTATTCATTTCTAAGGCAGCAATACATCATCATCTAGAGTAACATATGTTTTTGTAAAGAAATTACATGGCACGGAGAAAAAAGATGCAGAGATCCCTACCAGACAGATTTTTTTGAGAGAGTACATGCATTTTTCTAAGTAATACATTTAGACACATACCAGTGCCTAAAATTATATACCTCATCTTTCTAGGTGTATTTGAAATTAATAACAATTCTTCACATCAGCTGTTTTGTACATCCAATAAATTGTTTGCAACCCTATCTAATACTCTTACTTTGCAGTCCTTTCACTTCCTACAACGTTTGAAGATCTGCAAAATACAAAATTTTCTTTTTTTTTTTTAAATAACCAAACTTTCCAGATCAGTTGCAAAGATTTCTTGTATTCAGACTTTATTAATGTAGAGCCTAGTACTCTGTAACAGTGCATTCCAATGAAGACAGAATTCATCAGTCTACTTCAGATAGCCAAGTTTTATTCCTCTTTTTTTGTTTTAATTTTAATCTGAGTACCCTGAAATATGATATTTTCAGGAACGCTGCATATATGTTCTTGTTTATTCTTATCTCAGTTAATGAAAAACAGTCAAGGCAAGTGAATCAGTCACTGATGCATAAAACCCAAACCAAATGCTTTCTAAAAGCATTTCTAAAAGCAAGAAATATTGTTTGTGATTTAGCAGCTGAAAAATCCGTATATAATGTCTGTTGTAGAGCTCCATGCTTTCACTATTGATGCTCTTAAAAGCTTTCATCTACTTTAACTGATACTGTTTCCAGATAGTAATTATGACTGATGTCTTTTAAACAAAGACTAACGATATGTCTGATGTTGCTATGAAAATGCATGCAAACTAGGTCACTGCTGCAATATGCTGGAATGTAAATCTTCATTTTGTAAATGTTATAGATTCCAGAGGATTTATACCTTAATACTGAAATTAAATATTTATGCTGGAGTTAGTAAAATCAGGGGTCACTTTTTTTTTTTTTTTTGACAAATTGGGTCACCTTTTAGGGAATTAACAATTTATGAGCTCCGAACTCATGTGAGGTTGTGATACATTTGCTTATTGTAAGCACCATGGTATCTGCACACATGGGCTAATATTGTAACAATGTCACAAAGTAGATGGAAAGAACATCCTCCTAAATCAGTGAGGGTGAAATAGTAATATCAGACTTTGATCCTGAATTGAAAAGAAAAAATTTTTGTAGAGCTCAAAAAAGGGAAAACAGACGTCACAGAAGCCATTTTCCATCAGTAATGTGGTTTTTCGAAAAAAGCTTTTGCAAATGTCTTCTCACTAGGGTTACCTGTACAACCATATTCTTTTGGGTTTTTCATTTAAGTCATTTACTCATACAAATTCCTGGGAACACTCCAACATAGGCAGAGATTTAAACATATATAATTTGTATATTAAAGACATTTCACTCTCTTCAATGTTAATAATTATTGTCCTTGTACGAAGGAGACAGCTGAAACCAGCAACATTGATTTTCAAAATGGAAGCCAACAGGCAATGTCTTGAAACCTAATTCGCAAACTAAATCATTAGGGAACAACTCACATCTCAGTGCGATCTAGGTTAGCACATCTATGGGACATGCAATCTGGAATTTGTATCCATAGGCTGTTTTGACATTAGAAGGGTCTTGTTTGCTAACTTCATATAAGTTGTCTGAGATGCAAACACTAAGGCTGGGAATGAGTTATGTGATATAATTAAAATTAAGCTGACAATAATTATAAAACTGGTATTTTTTAATATATTTTACAGATAGAGCCTACAAGTACCTACAGGGAGTAACATTGCATTCACTGTTTGTACCTCTCTGACAAAAAAAGTTGCCAAAAGTAGAAATACCTTGCATACATTAAGCACAGGCATTTTGAAAAAGGGGTACAATAAAAGGTTTACAACTTTCAGTATTTGAATTATAATGGTTGCAAAGATGATGTTTCCACTTCAACTCTTTAAAATACTGCTTGAAGTGGAATGCATTTAGGCACTTAAATTTTGATTTATAAAACTTCTATTTACTTTTATGGAGGTTCTTTGCATAGTTTGCTTGGTAAAAGTAGAACTGTTTTTGTTTACATAAATCATATTGTTCTTTTTTTCACAGAAGCACTTGTGGATGCTATCTCATTCCTATTTCAGGAATGCATGTTAAGATAAAAAGGTGTGAAAAAACTGCAGTAATTTCAGACTTAATAAGTAGATTGCACTGTAATGTATTTTATTTAAAGAAAAATAATGGAAACATTTTAAAATTACATGCAGGAACTAGAGCTGCCTGGAGGAAGGTAAAGTAACAACAAAAAGAAAGTTCCTCTTTGAAGGAGTATGTTTGGTCTGATCTGACGTTTTCAGGATGTTTACACTGAACTTCTTGCTAGGTGATTTTTCATATGCATTGTTAAACAAAATAGTGCTAAAGGACTACTACAGCTTCTTAGTTTTCCAGTGATTGTCACCCATGAGAACTTTGAGTAAAATAATGAAGGTCTGCAGCATTTATAACTGAAGTATAAGCAGAAAACTGATTATCACTTACATAAGGGTTTCCAAATTTCATCATGTTCTAGGTTTGGGACAGAAGGGAGAACATTATTTTACATTGTTACCTTTCCTGTAAGAAGAGGACAAATAGAACAAACTGAGAGCCAATTGTTTGAGATAACATACAAACATGGTAAATGAGACAGTGGATCTGGTGAAGTTTGCATGGAGAAAGCTGAAGTATCCAAAACCTTTCTTTGCCTTGGTTTTACACTGGCAATTTCTCTTCTCACATCTCTTGAGTCCCTGAATCTCTAGGCAAGGATAGAATAGAATAGAATAGAATAGAATAGAATAGAATAGAATAGAATAGAATAGAATAGAATAGAATAGAATAGAATAGAATAGAATAGAATAGAATAGAATAGAATAGAAAGAATAGTTCAGTTGGAAAGGACCTACAGTGATCATCTAGTTTAACTGCCTGACCAGTTCAGGGCTGGCCAAGTTACAACATGTTATGAAAAGCATTAAATAAATGCCTCTTAAAACTCCAAAAAGCCTTGGAATATCAAACAACTCTCTAGGAAACCTCTTCCAGTGTTAATGACTGTCTCAGAAAGAAATGCTTCTTAATGTCTTAAACCTCCCCTGGTGCAGATTTTAAGCATTCCTGTGCATAGTGTCACTACATACTGGAGAGAAAAGATCAGTACCTCTGAATCTCCCTGTCCTCATCCCCTCCTCAGGAAGCTGCAGAGAGTAGCAAGGTCACCCCTCAGCTGCCTTTTCTCCAAACTAGACAGGCACAAAGTTGTGAGCCGCTCCTCATAGGAGCCCTTCACTAGAAGGAACCCCTTCTAGCCCTTTCACCAGCTTTGTTGGCCTCCTCTGGATACCTTCACATCTTTAAACTGTGACACTCAAAATTGCACACAGTACTCGAGGCAAAAGTACTGACCTGTATTTATTCATCATCTTGATCATGATTTTCAATGTGTGTGAACCCTGAGCTCCTTTGAACTAGTCTGACAGCAGTATTCTGTTTTGTAGCCATAGCAAACAAGAGTAAGGAAAGTGATCTCTTCCTTGCTTATTCAGATGTCTTTTTCTATATTTTCTATGTTTTCTATTTCTATATTTTCAATAGCATGTTTAAAAGAGTATTGTGCTCCTATTAGTGTCGTCCCAACATTCAACCTACATGACTTCTTCAGAGATTATTACCTAATCTCTCATTCACAGGAGTGAAAGGCTTAAATCTTCTTTTAATGCAAAAATACAATCCTATTCATTTTTTCTTCATCAAAACAAGAAATAGAGAAAAGAAGTTCAGGGGTGTTAAGAATTTGGCTGCCTCTTCCAGCCGCTCCAGCCCAAGACCTTTGTACCCAACCCCATCCTGGTGTCCAGACACATCCAGTCCTGAACCAAAGAGTCAGGCTTGAATTTTGCTAGTGAATACACATCCACACTCCACTCACATCAAGTTTGACGAAGATACAGACACTTTCCCCCATGGCAGCCATCACCTGAGCCATTGCCTGGGACCAGGATACCACTCCAGCCACCAGCTCAGAGCCCCTCACTCACTTCATTTGCCACAGTTCCCCAGATAGCTGGTTTTGGGAACATACACACCCCCACCCACACCCCTTTGCCTCTACACACACTCTCCAGTGTTGCCTTAGTGGCTGGAGGTTAAAGACCCCAGTGGCTCCAGAAGCTGGTACTGAGAGTGAGAGAGCATATTGACAAGTCATGTTTTACATGTGACTAACCCCTTTTATATCCTTTTCTGTTTGCTTCCTCTTTGTTCTGCCCTGTTCCCCCTTCTGCTGCACACTCCCTATGCGTTTGTACAGCTCTACTATCATAACTATCATTAGAAAGAAAGCTCTGCTAGTCATAAGAACTAAGAACCCACACCTCTGCCTATCTGAGTTCCCCTGGTTTGCAGTCTTACCTGTTGCAAAGTACAGGCTGATCTTCCTGAAAGTGGTCCCTGTGGTTTCCTGATAGCCTGTCAATTAGTGTAACTGTGGAGGTATGTTTCCTCTCATTTTCTCCACATTTATTTGGTCAGGTGTGTGTTTCTCTAGATGTTTGGTTTTTTTCTAGTTTCCCTCTTTTCCTTTAGTTTACCAGTTGACAAGGCCTGCTATCAGATAACCTTTCAGGAATAAATGTTCTCACAATCTTACTTGCCCTCATTGATGAGTGTGACCAACCAGCTTTAGTTCTTACAGTTGCCCTGTTTGGTTTGGTTCGGGGTTTTTTGTGATGTTCTCCTCATTATCCCTTTTTTCACTTAAAAAGGTCCTCGACCAGATATCCTTAAATAAGCAGTCACTCTCCTTCCACTTACTCTTACCAATATGACTAGTGAAGAAAAGTTGCATTATTTCTTCATCAAGTTATGATTCTTTCACACTGCTTCTATCATTATTTCCATTCATATTCAGAAGCACCAGAAAATATTAAAGGAAGCTTGAGGCAAAAATGTTTGTAATAGACCAAACAACAACAAAAGCACTACTCTTTTATATTTTTCAGCTGTTCATACTTTCAAGAAATGTCATTTCAAACTGCACTTTTCTCCAAGTATTAAATAAATATAGCAGCATTGGGAGCATTAAAATTACACTAGGCAGTCTCTTAATGTACTTTGCAGTAATTTTCCTTTCATCCTGAACTGCTATGTGTTGTTGTCATAACTATCATTAGAAAGAAAGCTCTGCTAGTCATAAGAACTAAGAACCCACATTCCATTTGCATGAATTTGCACAACATAATGTTTCCTGGGTTTATGCCAGTGATTTATTTATTTTTACCCCAATCCTGATCTCCATATCTTGCAAGTTCTTCCTTAAAAGAAGGCAAGTGGATAGTAATCTGTGTATTTGTAGTAACCATAGCACATGTGTCTTTTCATTTTTTTATTCTCTTCCCTGCAGCATCTCAATGTGTGAACACAGATTTTCAGTCTACCTGTAGGAGATATTTGTGCAATGGTATAACACCACTTTTTCAGTTTTATTGGATAGCCTAAAATTGGCAGTTTGCTGCTTTTCTGTATGACATTGTATGCACATGGGTCTGTATTTCAAAGTGTGAGCTCAGATTAACGTGAACAGTCTCCCTGTTGAAATTTCTGCTAATCAACTTATGAAATGTCACTGAAGCACATGTAAGCATACATGTGTATTTAATATATAATCATATGTTTTATACTTAGCTAAGAAATACAAATATAGACACGTACAATTTTATAGATAGATTAGATGTAGATACAGATATAGATATATAAGTATAGGAAGATATAGATATATCTATATATATGATTGATTTAAAATTTCTGAGTCAATCATTATTCCCAGACTTTTGTACTTAATGCCACTCTATATAGGACTGGTTTATTTGCCATCTCTTTATGCTGTTGAATGTCTCTATTCATTGGGCCACGTTTGCCAAAGGCAGCAGCTGAGTCAGATAATAGGGGCAGATTCCAAGTCTGAGAAGCACATCAAGATCTTTTCATAGAGGAACATATAACACAAAGGAGATCTGAACAACAGAATTTGCAAAGTATTGTAATGGTCATTGCCTCCTGTTAGCCTCCAAATTTGCTTTTGTTAACTTAAATGATTTGTCCTCCTCAAGAAAGGTTTGAGACTACATCTTGAGTTACTCTGTACTTTCAAGGGACTGGTTCCTTCTACACAAATTTGACCACAAACTTCTTTATTGTCAGAAAAGAAATCCTTGATTCTTTCAGAATCTAGAATGAAGAGATGTAAAATGTTGTATTTAGTATTAGTCTCCTGACAGGTTCAGCTGCAATTAAAAGCTGCGATTCTTACAGAGATTTTCATGAGAACAATATAAAAAAAGTCACAACAGTTAAAGATTGCAAGGTCTTCATTCTATTCCTGTGATAGTAATATCAAGAAAAATCTGCCTATTCTTGCTACACAGCAATCTGCTTGCTGTGTGCCTGTCATGACAACTGCTTTTCTGCTGGAAAACTATAGAAATTACGAAGGAATTGGACTGACATATATCTTCCATCACCCTGCATGAATTCTAAAGGACACAGATCTTCCCAGGAAGTTCAGTCATTCACATAGAGCTCCTTTGGATTTAAAAAAACCCAAAAGTTTGTGAGAAAAGAATGTTTGTAAGCTTTCAGTAGAAGTTTCTTTTCTGTGTCTATCTGTAGTATTTCCCATCTAGACTTAGAAGGGTCAGGGTCTTCTATCTCTTTTGTCTGCAAGAATGAAAGGGATCTTGTACTATTGACACCTATTAGCTTTAGGTTTCGGTACAGTATTTCCTGGGGTGGTGTTTGTTGCTCCTTCATGGGTCACATTACCCTCTGGATCAGCCCTTGGTGACAGTCTGTGTCTCTGTGACCATGGCACATTTCCAAGGGAATGGTTATTCTGAGTTATTCCAACTTCCATTTTATCAGAGCTCTTAATCAAAAATCAAGGTTATGCTTCCATAGAAACAGTATGAAGCTTCCTGGTTTTCTTCTCCTTCCTAGAGAGCATACTCTGAGGTGTAAAATTTAAAAATTATGTTGATGAATGGGAGAAGATTTGAATGCTTGAATAAAAAAAGCGGATTTTTTTTCTAAAAAATGAAATGTCTTTTTTAGTTCTACAAAGGAAAGATACACAATGATAAATAAACAATAAAAATGCAATTTAGCAGGTGAAGCAGCAACAAAATCCAGCATTTGAAACTTAAAGGTAGTGTTTTTTATTGGGAAGAAACAACTTCACAGAGGGGAAAAAATAACCACTGGAAAAACTTGGCTAGAGAAATAGTGCAAATTTTTCTTATTTTATTTATATAGTTTTAAGACATGTTTATTTTAAACAATTAATTTAGAGAAATTCTATAGTTCATGTTACACTGGAGTTACAGTAGAAGATTGGAATGATAATTTCTATGTTAACCACTCCGTAATATATCTGAAGATTTTTAAAAATGCATTCTATATCTTTGAATCTTGCATTTTCTGTTGGGAACAATATGGCAGTTATTCATTTGCTGAATACTAGCTGAAGACAGTAAAGGTAAAGCTTTCACAAATGATCCCTCATTAGGAGCATTCATGACAGCTTGATTTATTGATATACCTTAGGGTATGTAGTCTGATTAGTTGCTTGACTTTGACATACCATCTTTTTACTCACAGGATAACTGAAATTTACTTTCGCACATTTTCTCTTCTTCAGTCAACTACATATGAGATACCTGATTTATTCTGTCTGAGAATCATAGTACTAACCTTGCCATGTCTAATCATATAAAACAAATTCAGGCATTAAGACATGAAGTGGCCATTAATGTAACCAAAATTATTAGCAATTTATTTTTATTTTCTCTATGTTTTAGTCCTAAATTCTCTGCCCCAATAGGCAGTTTGCTAACTCTACTCTTCTGGCAGAGATTCCAAAGTTGATTAGACATGGCAACCTGATAAAGACTGGTCCTGCTTTTAGCAGAGGGTTGTAAATGGTCGCCAGGGGTCCCTTCCAGCCTAAATTATTCTATAATAATTTTATGGACAAGAAAGGATAAATTTCTTTACCTAAGTCAAACTCCAGTTACAAGTCTAAATTCAAGACAATTTGATATGAATAATAGGCTGGATACCAGTGACTCAAATTTGGCCATCCATAGCTTCTTTATTCCAAATAGAAAAACTACAAAAAATATCTTGTTGACGCGTAAGATGTAAATTTCTTATTATGAGCATGAAACAATAAAACATAGAATTGGCTTGAGCTTCTTCTTTTAGTTGTACATTACAGTGGTGAAAGCCAGTGGAAAATGTGGGTATAATTCCCCCAAGGTGGATGGAAGGCACTGGTTGGTAGTGTGTTATCTTTGTATCCACCTGCAGTATGGAAGGTGGTGCAATGTGCAGACAGGAAGCTGGAGCCATGTCTCTGCACAAAGTAAAGCTCTTCTGCATTTCCACTTTCCAAAGGAAAACCTGGTACTGCTGTGTCTTGCAGGTGCATACTGTGCAGAACAGCAGCTAATGTTGATTACGTACCTTTACGTACCCACATATTTTAAACACTAGTCTCGGTACTATTTCAGTAGAAAGAGTTGAATGCCCAGAAATAATTTTGACAAAAACATGGCAGCAGAATAAATAGATTACTGGCAACATGATTTCTGAGGAGATAATATTGATAAAATCCTTGTTGATGTAAAAGAAAAAAAAAATCTAAGCTCAAAAAGATAGGATCTTCCTGCCTCTAGAAAGGCCCACACAGTGACTAGATTAGATAATGTGTCTGATAGAAATTATATTTGTCACCAGAGTGTGTTGAATGTCACAGCTGTTCCTCAAAATCCTTATATTTGTCAACATTACACGATGCCCATTCACTCAAGTTGTAGAGGCTTATGCTTTTAACACTAAGAGATTCTAAATGACTCTGTCACAGTACCTAAATTGCAATCTTTATAAATACTCAGGCAAGGAAATACTTCTCTTTCATTATTTCAATAATAATTTCAAGTTATTTTAAAGGTTCTTTAAATAATTAATGCAGTAATATGATGACATCTAAGAGATTAAAATTAAGAAATTGGACACTTAGCAAATAGCAGTCCCTGATGATGAGATTCATTTATTCTGTGAGCTGATGATTTGATACTGTGTTCAGTTTCAGGCTGACCAGTAAAGATATAAATAACCTGAGAAGAATTCAGGGGGGATCCTCCAAGGTGAAAAAGAGAAAAGTACAAAATGGAGTGAAAATCACAAGAAATATTTTCCCAATAAGAACATTTAGGCAGTAGCACAGGTGCCCCAGAGAGGTTGTGTAGTGTCTGTCCTTAGAGATTTTCAAGACCCAACTAGGTGAAGTTCCAAGCAACCTGGTCTAACCCTCTGGATGACTTTCCTTAAACAGAGAATGTGACCAGCAACCTCCTGAGGCTCCCTCCACTCTGAATTTTTCTCTGATCTTATGTTTTCACTGACTTCCAGATTCTGTGTGTCCCTCCTTCTGTTAAATAAATTTGACTTTGGTATTGTAATAAGTACCATGTGTCTATATCGTTACACTTAAGTGAAATATACTTCAGGGTATGGCTGTGAAATGCAATATTTTCAGTTTATTCAGAAGGCAAGCAAAGACATATATTTTCATTTTCTGTGAGGCAAGACTGACAGAAAGCATTTTGACACCAATTTAGATTACACAGAGAAACTGGAATAAAAAAAATAGCACCTCTGTGTATTGAATTAAATATAGAAAATTCATTTAAGGATGCCTTGAGTCCTTTACTGTAGGAAGAACATAAAATAGAACATTAATCACCTAGATTTAGGGGGTTTTGTACTTATTACTAAGGGGAGTTTGCTGTTAGTTTAGGAATTTCAGCAACTGATATTTTTTTAGGGAAGAAAGTCAAAATAAAACATGAAAACTGTAAGGGATTTTCCCCCAGTACTCTGAGCTTGTTGATATGACAAAGTATCTAAATGACAAGCTGTCTCTTTCGGTTCACAAAATTTGGCTAAATGTATAGTTACGGGGTAGAAGACTCAGAGCATCCTCAAGAAAAATCATCTTTAGTTTTAAAATAGTGGGTTTACATGTGCCCCAAAAATTGAAAGACAGATTTTTAAGCTTATATGATATAAGAAGAAAGAAACATCTACAAATCGGGACTTGCATCATCTGGTTGTGTGGCACTGTGGCATTTGAAGGTCAAACTGCAATGAAAGCTCTGGCTTTATCAGCTACAATACCTTGTAGGAGGGAAAACGATGAAATCAGTTCTGCCACTCCATCTGTGGATCTTTTGCTAACATACTGCTAACTAGTGGAGATATTGAAGGACCTCAAGTCTCAAGCAAAAAGCAATCATAATCCTCCTGATTTTCACCTTCCAAACCTCGATGTCTGTCACTAGGAAGAGTGTGTTCTTCCCTGCTTAGCACTTGACCATCATTTCCGCTTATCATTTGGAACATAAGATATAGATCTCTGTCCTGAATATGCTATCCTTCACTTATGAAATAACATATTCATGCCACAGACAAGATTTATGGGATTACAGAACATACAGGAGAATCTGAAAAATAGTATTTGTCTATTGCATATTCTTTCAGAAGTTAATTACATTAAGAATTGCAAAGGAATTGCAAATGTTCCTTTTTTGTTACTGTTTCTGTGATTCAAAGAGTAATAATAGGCATACCTTTCGGAATCATTGCATATTGTAATGTAAGTGTAGGTAACATTCTTTGCTATAAGATAGAGTATGAAGAAAATGGTAATCATTTTAGTCCCCTGTAGTTAAACTGCTTTTCAAATGTACATTTGTATGTTGAACACAAGATTAGTAGTTCCACCTACAGCAGATGTCCTGCTCTTCCTTCTTGAGAGAAATGTACTATATTATTCTGTGAGGGTTTTTTTGGGTTTTTTTGTTTGTTTGTTTGTTTTGTTTTTTCTGTTCTGACCTATACTTGAAACTTTTCTCTCAGACCTGAAGATATACTACACTTGGCCTTCCATATCTAGCTAAACAGTTCAAGTCCATATATAGGCTAGAATTCATCTGTAAGAAACTTATATTTGGAAAGCTTCTGGAATCATATGCTACATAAAAAAAATCATACTGAACAAGCAAATGACAAAGAACCCAATTTCGGTATCAGACTGAATGACAGCTTCTGAGAGATTGTTTCGATTTGCGCTTTCTGAATGGCAAGTCATGACTCCGTACTAAATATGTGTGCTGACCACTTATGTACTGGAAGTGTACCAGAGATCTTCTCAGAATGCTTGCAAAAACCGTATGCATTTTCTTGTCATTGTTATAAGTGAGTAGTGCAGACCCTCACTGTGAAAGAACCTTGGAATATATTCTCAAATACATGCATATGTATATCGTTGAACACATCACTTTTTGCTTTCTCTTATTTACACAAAAACATAAAAAACAAGGACACAATAAAATCTGTGAATCTTCACTGAGAGTTTTTGTATTTGAGATGCATTAAGGTGGATGCTTAGGATGACACTAACTGAGCAAGAGACCTTTGCACTTAACCAAAATCTATCCAAACATTTAAACACCTTATATTTTTTTTTCTTTTCTTTTTTTTAATATTTGTATTTTTATTTTTTCATGAAGTATTGCATAAGTTAATTATTCTGGAGATCACATTTTGCATTATATAAGAAAAAGACAAGACAGCAGGACAACAGCTCTGTACCAAACAGTTACTGAGCAGTTTGCTCGAGGGAAGCAGAATTTGTATCCCCTTCATAGCCAATGTATTGGACATGTCTTCTCTACAGGCATTGTGCCATGAGCATCTATGTCAGCTCTACTGAAAGGCAGTGTCTATAGGACTAACAAGACTGACCAGTCACTATTTTTGTCTACAAAATGCTTCAGGAAAGATTCACAAGTCTTCCAGAGAAATTCACTGCATTAATATAAGAAGGCAAAATGACACTTAAGAAAAACTGTAAAGAAAATAAAACTGGAATTTCATTTGTTTTCCCACTAATCCCAGAACACAACCACTAAGTTAACCAGAAAACAATGGGCTTCAGTCAAGGTGGGGATAAACAAAAGTAATGACAAACTAATGAAAAAAGAGTTGGCATAAATGGGTGGAGTTTTATTTTTAGTGAATATATTCCATTTACTTTCCTGACGCTTAACCCTATTTGTGTTGTATTAATATTTTTCAAGCTAAACTTTTTGAAATAACTGATTTTTGTTCTCTGATGAGAGGTGACTCTATTACTTATTTTCCATTGCCATTATTTTAATTTTTTGGTTATTATTTTGCCTTTAGTCTCCTGAATCTGCTGTTTGGTTGCTTGTAGTTTTTTTGTTTTGTTTTGTTTTTTTCTTCTTTTTGATTTTTTTTTGTTTGTTTTGTTTGTGGGTTTTTTATTGTTATAACAGTTATTTCCAGACTTCAGAGCATTAATTTTTTTTATCTCTTAGAAGTTGTAGACCACATTGCATCTTTATGCTCAAGAGTTTAATTCAAGTCCTCATAAAAAGTCCTAGGCTTCTATT
This sequence comes from Sclerurus mexicanus, assembly GCA_013396755.1. Taxonomy (NCBI): domain Eukaryota; kingdom Metazoa; phylum Chordata; class Aves; order Passeriformes; family Furnariidae; genus Sclerurus; species Sclerurus mexicanus. The sequence goes on from VWZF01001086.1 coordinate 459,656, forward strand.
GACCAGTAACATATTTCTGTAGCACCACTTCATGACTTTCGGACAGAAATCAGTGTTTACTGCTTTAATTGACAAATGTGTTAAGTATTGGCTAAACAGTTTGGATATTCTTTACCATATTGCTTATATCATTGTCTCATCCACTTATTATTTCAAAGGAGTAAAAGTGCAGACAGGGGAGCTAAATCATTTTCTTCTAACAGAGCAGCATTAAGAATGTTTTCATAGGATTAGAGGTTTAAAACTGCCTAACAAGACTTGTGAACTTAAACCATACTGCAGTGTGTCATGTATTAAATAATAAGGCAGTTGAGATGAAACACAGGTAATATCCTTTCACATGCAATAGATTTCACATTATTTGTTTATGCTAGGCATGTATATCAACAGCTGCTCTTTCTGTAGTTTGATTACAGACACTAACATATATGAGTGTATATAAATTTTCTAGGGTATGCCCAAAAAAATACTACTGGTTGAATTGCAATTCGATAGAGCATGACTAGGAAAGATTTTTTTGAGATTTCAGGACTTGCTTGTTTCTTTCATTGCTCTCATTATTTGTACATTAGAATTAGTCTTATGAGAAAAAAATGTCAAGCCTCCTCCCACTTTTAATTACAAAATATTTTTAGCCTTTGTACATATATCTCACCATCTGTATATAATAAGTTCCTTTTCAACTCTAACTAAGAGAACTAAGAAATACTCAAATAACTTGAAAGCATCTAAATAATGTTGGCATTTAAAAGGTGAAAAGGTAGAAATATTTAAGCTGCATTTGTGAGTTTGAGGAGCAGATTTACATGATAGCAATTGTCTTTTGTGTTGTGTCCTTAAAATTGATACCTACCCTTTGCTTCACTGACATTACAGGTGTTTTTAGAGAGGGAAATAGTTTCCTACACTATTTATAAAGTTGATGCAATAAAGTAGATGTATAAAACAAAAGCTTTTCTTGTTATTTTGAATGCCTTCTCCTTCCACTGGTATTGAAACCAATAAACAGGAAATTTTAGCTGCTTTTGTGCATCTGGGATTAAATCTGCAAGGCATCTGAAGATGGACATTTATTGCAGCATTATAGCAGTGCCAATTCCATTACCCTCTTTTCTCCAGTAAGTGTCTTCCCAAGGGCCAGAATATTAGGATTTCTTAGTATCAATCAGACTCAGCAGACTGAGCTGGAGGTTTTCCTGCATATGTACATTATTCAACAAACTGGTAGCCAGAAGATGTAGTCCATCACACTGTGAAGTTCTTTTAAAAGTCAATGCAAAATCCTTTAATACATGTAACTTTTAGATTTTGTATTCTGTAGAACAATATGAAGCACATTAAGTGTATATCCAAGTAGTTTTAAATTTAGAGCTATCATCTTTGTCCTTCAGGAACAGTAGCCTACAATAAAATTAGTGCCACAATAAGAAAGTCTATGAGGTTAAGGGCTGAATTTTGAAATTATTTGAAAACTACTATGCTCATATCCTAATCCTCTATGTACCTTTAAAAACTTAGTTCACTGCTATACTGACAAGAGTAGGAAACTCTTGCATCACCTTTTACTTACAAAGGGTCAACACAGTTACTTTCCTATATGTGTTACATTTCTATATATGAAGGGAATCCTTTACCGTCTTCTACTTGGTTTTATCAGGACACTGTAGACAAAATAATTATGTCGAGAAAACAAACTGAAGATCAAGGAAATACTAAAATGCCTCTAAATGCACTTTATTCATTCACCTTTAAAGTCAAATGCCTACACTACAGGCAGATGCAAATGAGCTAATTGTTTAGATTTTCTACTTAACTTGTTGCACTCCTAGGATGCAATTTATTCATGTCAAGTTGACATCTAAAATAGGTCAACTGTATCAGGCTTTTGAAGTGTCTATTTCTTTGCACTGTCTTGAAAGGAAGATTAGGATAACTGGCTCAGAATGTAGCTATCAGGCAACTGAACCCCATGCTGAGATTAAAATTTACCACAAACCAGTATTGCTTTTGTTTTAAAGTGTTAAAAGGAAAGAACTTGTTCCAAGGAAAATAAAAAATTAAGCTCAAATAAGTATATCAATTTAAAATGGTGTTTTATTACATTCAAAATATTTTGCATAAAACTCAATTTTTAAAACATATTATTCTTAGCATTAATATAATACTGTTATTTTTAAGTGTAATCACACAGAAATCTCCTCAATTACTGGTCACCATCACTTACTCCCTCTAGCATTCATTTTAGTTTCTCTTACGTTTGATTCATATTTGGTAGACCATAGACATTTATGATATGACTATCTGAATTAGTAAGTGTAAATATTCTAACATGACAGTTTTACCTGGAAAGACCTTAATTACAGTTAACTTTAATCTACTATCCATACTTGTACTGTTAGTTGGAAACATGTAATTTCTATTAGCAATTGACTTGGACAAAACTAATGTATACTACCACTGAAGTTGTTCTTGTCAATAATTTGCAATTACACTGATAAAAATCCCATTCATCTCCTTAGAGCATGAAAGATGTACAATGGATTACAATTATTAACAAAATAATTTCTATTAAATTATGTTGATAGCATGGATGTAATTCTCCACAGGAATTTAGGTATGATCTCCTTAAATATCAGTCCTTCAAATGAGATTTCAATCATTATTACAGTGATAGCACTGAAATAATCTGATGCCATTTTCCTACAGTTTCCAACAAGTCACTGGAAAGCTTTCACTATTTTTTCTTCTTTATATTTTCTAACAGAATCACATAGTTTGCTATTATTTTTTGTGTAAACAATTTATACATGAAATTTATGTTAAAAGTCACATTCTACTGCATACAAACATTTATGCACATATTTAAATCAGTTGAGTATACCCACTGAGTTCAAGGGGACCATTTCTAGGAGTGAACTCCAACAATCACATAATATTTATTTGTAGGAACAGTTAAACTCACTAGGAGATTGATTCAGAAGCTCAGATATTTTCTTTTAAGAAAAGGAAATGGTGAAAAAGTCTTTTTTCTTTTTCTCACCCTTAATATGCATCAGAATGAATTTTTTTTTTTTAGGTTTAGGCATTTGTCACTGTAAGATGTTTTCTGTTATGCAAATTAATCCCATAAATTTTCTCTAAAGCCTTTCAGATTTTTCAACCTCTTTTTACAAGTATGGCAACAGAACTACATTAGGTGACAGAGAAGTTTTCAAAGAACCTGATTTTCAGACAGCAAAATTTCAGCACTTTTTGCTAAAAACACCTACAACTCTCACTGGAAAGTTTTAACCTCTTAGTGGTTGATTTTGCTTACACTACGCAGTGGTTGTACCATGGACCAGTGGTTCCATGTGGCAAAGCTTTGCCTAAGTATAAGCCTGTGATTATGGTCAGTCATAGCCATAAGGCTTACAGTGCATTAATATTAATGTAGAAGGAAGTAGGGTTCCTTGATAGGACACCAAGTCCTGTGTGCAAGGTCAGTTGACACCAATGGAAATATCTGTCCAGAATTTTATTTTTTTTTAAATTAAAGGACTGTAAATTAATATGGTTAGGCATGGCTGCAGGTTTAGATAGCAAGGTCTAACATTTGATACTCTCTTGTATGTTATATGCTCAGCAGTCTATATAAGACGAGAAGCTGTCCTGCTATTATTCTTCCCTGTTGCATTAGCAATACTACCAAACTACTCATAACTTCAAACCCAATAGTCTTCACAGCTTTGGTTGTGTTTGATTTCAGTATCAACAGTCTGTTACAGATGGAACAAATTCAGCAGTAATTTCCTTTGCCCTAGGACAGTCAGTTAAAAAGAGAAGCAATTATTAGATTGCTTAAAGAAAAGAATCCATATTAAGAAGTATCTGACAGAGTTCAGGAAGTGTATTTTACTTTCATTTCTATTGATCACTGGGTGACAATATATAATTGTGACAAATGGTAAAGGAGTTTAAAAGATCAGATGAACTGGTGAGGGATCGCTGCCTGATGTATATTCCTAAAGCAAAGACTGTGATTACTTCTTTGTGCAGCCTTGTCACTAAATGACAGTCTGTGAAGTACTGCTGATGTGTCTGTATCTGAGGGAGAGGGAGNTTGACAAAATTAGAAAAAAATATGACACAGAATTAGAATACAAAGAAAGAGGTGTGAGAAGTAAAATGCCTTTTAGAAGCATTTGAAACTGCTTTAGCCAAGATCTTGTGAAATTATGAAACCTTCTAAGAAGGTTTAACTTTTCTGATATGACAAATAAATAGTGTGCCATTCGTTTGCCACACATTAGATAATTAAAGGAATGTTAAGACCACCTTCACAGGGCCATTAATCGATGTGTTTCACTTTACAGATTGAAAAGGTTAAAATACACAGACAGTAATTTACAGTTGCTGAACTGACTAGTGACAATTTATTTATCTTTGATGACTCTTACGTGTTCAATTACATGCTCATATCCTAAACTGTAATTTGTAGCAACTGGTATCACCTTGATATTAAGCAGAATATCATGCTGCAATACAAACTGCCTTATCAAAAAACATTACCTAGCATCATATGTAGCAACCAGCCACTACCTAGGAAACGCTGTGTGTTTATAAGGCCTTTATTTCCAGTTGAGCTATTCAGCTAACACCAAGGTCTTCCAGATTTACTCCTTGAATGTGTCCATACACTTAGTTATCTTGTCACAATTGACTTGTAGGTCATCCTGGGCACTGCAACTCAGAGAAGATCAAATAAATAATTTCTGGAAGATTATGACCTTATCCTTTTAAAAAAAGACAAAACAGAAGTGAAGTATGGAGGCATTTATACACATTAATCTAGTGAAAAGTCAACACTGTGAAATGACTTGTCTAGAGTGGAGTCAGAATTTGATATGTCATACCTCAGAGAAATGGTGTCTACAAGCCTCCAGCTGTTACTGGAACCAGAACAATCATGCTGTTCTCCAAAACTTAGATCTGAACAGCAGTTCTCAGATATTATGTTTGTCCTAGTTCATGCATATAACTTGATACTTTAATTATGCAAAATATGAAAAAGTCAGGCAAAAAAAACCTCCAAACCAAACTAAATATTATCAAACATCTTACATGTTATCTACAGAACAGGGACCCTGGTAGAGCAGACTTTTGTTTTATGCAGATTATTTGTTTGTATCACTCCAGTTTGTATCACTATTTAGTCTTAAATGCAGAGACTGTGGAAAGTAAAGTTGTAAAGTTTTTAATTTAGGTGAGCTCAGTGCCATCACCTCAACCTGGGAAAGCTTACTTCCTTTGCCATCTTTCCCCGATGAGAATAATTTAGATGTTTAATTCTTTTATACCCTTTCTTCTGATAAATTCCAGCTTTGAAAAAGTTTAGGAACTTAAGAGATGTAGGAGAAAGGATCCTTGAGACTAAAGGTTTGTAACATTGTCCTGAACATGTGAAAGTGAAGCCATTATGTTATATTTAGGACGAGAATCCATGAACTAAAATTATTATATATATATGTATAATATATACATATATATAAGCACTGTTTTACTTTCTAGTATGAATATGCTCAATGAAATACAGAATAAGTTATCCTTAATGGCTTGTTCACACACAGTGGGCAGAAAAGTTTTTTTCCTTTGTGTTACCATTACAGCCTTCTGTGAACCACAGGAACTATTTTCCAATAAACTATATGGAGGACATTAATTGCTTTCAGTTTCGTATTACATCATATGATAGAAAACTGTACTGTGCTAGTCATTCCATATTTAATTTTGCAAAATCCTAACTGGCTGTGATCTTTAGTCACTAATTAAAGGAAAGTCATATCTAGCTGAAAAAAGTTACAACAAATGAAATGGTGTTCGCAATATATCCCTGAATGTTTGGAATTAACTTAATTGGAAAAAGTGACTAAAAGAGCAATCAAGAAAAAGGGAAGAAGAATTCATAAGTAGAAAGGAATAAAATAAGAATGTAGAACTATCAGTATCATGTATACAGAATTTATACAAGTTAGTATACCACTAAGAGCTGGGAAGTTCTATGGAAAATGTTCCAAATAGAAATGTGTGATTTTCAAGATGCATTCTGTAAAACAATCTCTTTACAAAAAATAAATACATGGCACATATTACTCAAGTAAAGAAAACATATTTGCTCAGAAGCTCTGGAATAAGGATGATTTAGTGACCCACTTTGGTGTTTAAATGTTGGCATCTGGATTTAAAAATATTTCATTTATAACTTAAGATTGGTTGTTTATTTCTTTGGTTTTAGTTGTTGCTCCTAAATGACAGATCATGAATGGAATAAAAGGATGAAAACTCCTTAACTGTAATATTTGCACTTAATTCTGTGTTTTGCATTGATATTGCAGTAAGCAGATGTGAAAGACAGCTGAGAAGCATGCTGAAATAATTCTTCTGAGAGTAGGTGAAACCTGACAAAGAATGATTGTAGTTAATTAATCATAACCATCAACAACTGTAACCACAAACATCCCAGTTATCGTGCAATTAATATGCCACGTTGAATCATATAGCAGCTCTATAATTTTCAACATAATCTTTTTATTTTATTCTGCGTGTAAATATTTCTTCTAATTCACTTTGATCCAATACTTCAGGATTTATGAGTGCAGACAACCTACTGAAGTTCAGGGAGATTTTGGTAACTACAAATTCCCTTTCTTCTTCAAGACTCTGGGGAGGAATTAGGCTTTATTGATGATACTGATGGTATTACTTGATGTTATTAAAAGTAGGTATAACAAATTAAAGATTTTTTCAAAGCTTACAATATGCTTAAGGGTCTTGGGGTACCCTTCCCTGAAAGATTAAATTATATAAAAAAGGAGTAGCTAGTCAAGACAGAACAATGGAAGAAGCATATCAATTTATAATTTATATAAAATCTGTGTAGCTTCACAAGTAGTGAATATTTTAATTGAAATGTTAAATTCCTTTTTAACAAGTATGTCAAATTAAATAAAGGGAAAATCTAATTTTTGGTTTTTTATAAAACATTTTAATTTTCTAAATAATAAATATAATTAATCTAATTTGCAAATGAAATTATTATTATTATTAATAATAATATTAATATTAATATTATATTAGATTGCATACAAGATTCTATAAATCAGTTTAGGAAATAGTTATATATATTTCTTCACCAGATGCTGTGGTTTAACCCCAACCAACAGCTAAGTACCACACAGATGCTCACTCACTGCCCTGCCCCGCCTCCATGGGGTGGGGGAGAGAATCAGAATAAGGTAAAACCCAAGAGCTGAGATAACAGTTTAACAATTGAAATAAAGTAAAATATAATAAGAAGAACAGCAACAATAATACTTATTATACTAACAATAGCAATACTAATTGTAATTAAAAGGAAGAAAACAGAAAAAGAAAGAAAAATAAAGCCCCAGTGAAACAAGTGATGCCCAATACAGTTGTTCACCACCTCTAACCTATGCCCAGCCTGTTCCCCCAGCAGCGATCGGTACCTCCCGGCCAACTCCCCCCCATCTCTACACTAAGCATGACACTGTGATTATGGAACATCCCTCTGGCCAGCTCTGTTCAGCTGTCCTGGCCAGGCTCCCTCCCCACTCCTTGTGCACGCCCTCGCTGGCAGAGCACGAGGCACTGAAAAGTCCTTGGCTCAGGTAATCACCGATCAGCAACAACCAACACATTAGTGTGTTATTAGCATTATTCTCATAGTAAACCCAAGACAAAGCACTGCAGTAGCTACGAAGAAGAAAATTAACTCTATCCCAGACAAAACCAGGACACTTGGATAGTTAATTAATACTGTAATAGATTGTATTATAGTAGCATGTATTAGCCACATTTATGGATTCATGACTTCACTGCGATAAGAAATGTAGAAAGTACAAAATATGTTCTCTACTTACAAGATAAAGCAGGTAGACATAGATAACTAGATAAGGAAGGGCAATAAACAGGGTAATATTACTGGCTGCAGTAGACCATGTATTTTTTTAATTGTTATAATTTATAAAAATTATATAAATAAAAATATGTCATTAAGGACAGAAAAAATGTTCCTTTAGTTGACTACTCCTCTGCATTTTGTAGTGAAAATTAATTTCAGGGCTAATGAATCACAACTGTATACATTATATTTCTTTCTGACAGCATGGTAGAAAAAAAGTCTTTTTTAGTTTTACAAGAACACACCCAAGGAGCACCATTACTCAAAGATCCCTTATAGATTTTTTTTTCCCTGAGAAATATGTTGATCTAAATATAAGAAAGGACAGTATCTTGTTTCTTCTCTATCTTTTATATTTCCAGAGAGGAGTTTTTAAGTATTCTCCTGTGCTCCTTGTCATCCCTTGTCAGCACTCTGTAAACATCTGTATAACCAGTTCCTTTCCCTAAAATTCTTCAATGGTTCTGCAGATGTACAGAGGCACAGGGTGGCTGTTTTGTAAGCTTGAAATACATCTTTGCTTCTCTATACTTTCTCTGTTTCTGTTTTGCATAGTAAATTCTTTGATAAAAAAAAAAAAAATCACCTTTTTCAGGTCATTCCAGACTGATAATCCCTGAAGGATTCAAAAGTTTTCTAGCAATAAATAATAACAGCAGCAATGATACATTCTAAAATACTTGAATCTTGCCCTTATTTTGTCACCTAAAAGTCATATGGTAATGGGATTTTTGAAAGTTCAAGGTGTGTGTTTTTCTCATTAGCAATGGTGAGATGATGCTTCTGTCATGGTAGAAATCTTTCTGTCCTTTAACACCTTTTCTAGTTAATGTTTTCAATATTAAGAGTTATTCTTAGGTTCAGTTAGTGACTCTAATAATACAACTCCCACTATTTAATCTGGTATTCCTAGAAAAGAGGTTTATGTCAATGTAAAATTGATCTATTAATTTCTTTGAACACTTGGATATCCTGTGAGTATTGTATTTAATTCATCCAATGTAAAAGTTCCCTGTGCAATCACACATATCTTTTTGATATCTACCTTTCATTCTTCTATAGCTTGTGTTTGTGGGCTATTAAACAGAACATTTATATTTTCAGTTGTTTAGAGTATACAATCTAACCATGTTTTTCATTTAGGTTATAATGGGATTTTGTAAAACATGTTTTAATGGAATTCTTTTCCCTGTAGATCTTACCTTTTTTTAAAGAGCTACAATTCCAGCTCAAGGTCTATTTCTTAGCCCTGTCTTTCAAATACAAGGAGAGAAAGGCTACCCTCTCTTAGTGACAATGCAATAAATAAGTTTGTCCTTGAAATGACGGAAGAATCTTACCTTATGTAGAGCTATTTTTACCTTATTGGAAGGAATATTACCTGCTTTATACTTACCTTTATGTATCTTCGGGATATGTCTTTAAAAATTTTAATACATATCATATTATGTCCATTTTAAACTCCATAATGAATTTGCACATAAAATAGTTCAAACACACAGAACTGAGCTGGCAGAGGACAGTGTTCTGTACCACTCTAATTACTACTTTAAAAGTGAATTGACTGGTTTAAGTCACTGATAATGAAGTGCAGACCCTTCCACTGCTTCCATATTAGGCTACCAAGTAGCAATTGCCTACAATTACGAAGAAAACATTAAAAAAAAATCCTGTTTTTCATCTTTAATTTGATCCTAATTTCATAGCAATCATCAGTGGACTGTTGTCTGAGTCACAAAAACCTGCCCCTTCCCTGTTGCTCCCATTAGCTGTAGCAAACTGATGAGCACAGTGAATGAATGCATGCATACTAAAAGGCAAACTACAGTGAAGGTGAATTGGAAGGCTATTAAGTGATTAAAAACTGCTTCAACTTTTATATAAGTCCTTCTGTCAATGGCAGAACATTTCTCCTTTTACTTAGGAGTTTATTTTGTTGCTAGACCTGCAAAGTTTTCAGTTGCTTTGCTGCCTTAAGATTTTTCCCATTTATTTCCTGTTACTCCTTTCACATTCTGCAGAAGTGTTTTCTTTTCTGTTGAGTCCTATTTAAACTGATACTCTTGTGGTGGTAAGTGTCATTCTTCCACAATGCACATCAATACTTTCGTACGTGCTCTGAGAGGAACCTATGCTTCAGCTCCTTTCCAAAGAATGGGAATATCCACCGCAGCTACCTGGCAGCTTCTTTGGATCAGAGATCTGAATGCTGTTTCAAAGTTTATAATTTCTCTCACAAACTGAACTAATTATAGCTGCCACAAAAATAGGACATGCAGAGAAGATTGCACCACATCTATTGGATTTAATGTCTGGCATCTTCACTAGCTCTGGAGTTTCTCTATTTCCCTTTCACAGTGGAGACCACCACTGTGTCACAGGATGTGCTCTAGTGACACTACATAAAACTTTTGAATTGAATATTTTTTTAAGCAATAAAGACAATTGTGCTACTCCTGCGACTCACTCCATCTGAGTGCCCTTTGTATTTTTTGCATATGTATTGTTAATAGTAGGTTGCATTAGTCGTGGTGACTGACACTTAGTTGTGTATTTTCAAAGTGGTCAAGGCTGTTTTTTGAGTTAAAAAGAGTATCGAAGTTATGTAGCTAAACCCAAGGAACTGTTTTGAAAATAACATAGTAGGTGTTATCATCTTTGCTGCTAGCACTGAGATAAGATGAAATTAATCTTTCATGGCAGAAGATGAACACCTAGGGAGCACAAGAAGATATTTTCTTATCTATCACCATATGCATAATAATAAGATGAAGGAAAGACTCATTCTATGTGGGGCTGACATGTGACATGTGTTACAGGTTTATACTGCAGCAATAATACTGAACTAATGGCCAGCACTATTGTGTGAGAGGTTGCAGTTCCCACCTCTAGAACTGGATTCTGCCCAGCCTTTCTTTTATTATCTATCTCTTTAGAGGTTTAAAGTAAAATATGGTTTTGTATAAATTTTTAGTAGCTGGGTTTCTTTTCGCAGTGTGAATAGAGTGAATTAGCTAGGATTTACAAGAAATCAATTAAATTTTCCTTTCATTTCATTTTTTTCCATTTTGGATTTATTATTTTAATGTGGGGGAACTGCAAGCATTTCACCTTCACCTTTTGTTTCATTTAAGATTTCCTACATTTATTTGTTTTACAACTAAATCCCTTCTTTTATACCTGTTAATCCCTTTTCTGCTGTATGTTAACAAGAAATCCAATTCAGAACCAACAGATGCCAAAGAGAGCTGAAATTCAAAGCTCTTTGTTACTGTCCTCCTTTAGTTTGAAACTAATTGGTTTGAACAAATAGAAACTTGAGTCATATGTAGTACTTTTATCTTTAAATAAAAAGAATATCTTTAGTTTTCATTTAGAGAAAAAATATATTTGTCCATCACAGTACACCTTCAAAGCAGGAAATGGAAAAAAAAAGTACCCTGACATTGCTATAGCTAATTGAAAAAAATCAAAACTGAGGACTTAACTAAGAAAGGTTTTAAATGCAAGATGTTCTCCCATCCAAAACAACTGTTTATGCAGGGATATACTAGCCCACTATTTTTCTAAAAATAAAATAATAATAATTACTTCTCTGCAGAATATACTATGAAGTAATATGTTTTTAAGAGACACTTTCAAGTGAAATGACACTCGAGTGTATTATATAACTCATGGTGTGCTTATTTTAAAATGCAATATATTTTTTAAAATTTTAATTATCTATTGATTAGCAACATTTTGAATATATTTGTAATGTAGCCCTATTATTTGCTAAAATTTTACTAGACCCCACCCACCTTTTCTTTATTCAAATATGGTATCTATTGATGAAATCAAATCACTGACTTATTTTGGCCAAAGATGCATAAATTTAGATACATTTAAATTTTAGACTTATGCCTGTGAAAAGTGAAAAAGAAATGTGAAATGTGAAAATGCATTAAGAAATGTGAAAAAAACATTTGGAATGTCTCTTTCTACTTAAAAAAAGTACACCTAGTTCCCATTATGAAATATATCAAAAATCAACTCATTACTTTTGAAAATCATTGACTATTGATTTTATGCTCTACTGGGCACGGAGGAAGATGTGGAGTTTCAGCATCTTGTAGGGAACTGCCAATTGAGTGCACTTAAGACAGCAATAATTCTTCTCCACCTGTTCAAACTGTTTGGTGCTTTCTGGCTTATCGCAGCACCTTGGGCTGTATGCAGAAATTAAGAGGTATTACAAGAGATATTACAAGCCATGGAATGTCAATGAGAGATGTTCCCACTGGCCCCATCTTTTCATACTTTGTATCCTTATTTAGTGCTTGCTGAAGCTTCTGTGTCCTTTTCAAAGGCATCTTTGGGTGCCTTTGTTGCTGTTTTCTTCACCTTGATGCACATCAGATAGAAATGTCTCTAGAAAACCCCTGAGTGAGAGAGGCTTTAAACACCACCACTGGAACTGAGGAATGGGTGAAGGCACCAGTCTGGTAGCAGAATTTGTCGTATCACTTCTGCTAGAGATATACATGCTATAGCATAGCTATCCACCCCAATGTGAATCCTGGTCCAGTGTTCTCTATTGTAAATGGAACAAGATCTTCTGGTCAAGAGTCTTTAAATAGACACTATTAACTGCTTATAGCAGTGCCCTACAGTCTCATTCAGAAGTTTTCTTCCAAAAGTGAAATATTTCTTATTGCCTTCTGGAGGGAAAATATTGGACATTTGGAGGGAAAATATATTCACCCACCCACAACTGGATTGTTCTTATAACACCAAAGAAATCAGAAGCCAAGTATTTAAAAAAGTTGCTATAGAGCAGATTTGTGTTTAGAAACAATGTGCTGATTTTCCCATCCTGTCATCACAGTATGCTGAATGCATTGTCCATGTGATGTCTACAACATCATCAGTCTGGATTTTAGCCAAGATGTTCTCTCCACTGGTATTTCTTTTTTTCAATGCATATGAATCACTTCTTCTGAGTGAAAGAAAAAACAAGCAGGATATGGTAAAAAGAAATAAAACCACTATTAAATGTGTTTGTAAATGCCATATATATATATATGGCTGCTTTTCCTTTGATTCCTCTTTTCCTTTGATCCCAGCTCTATCCCAGTTAACTAAAAAGAGTAATACAGTGCTGATGTAACATGGAATTTTTTGTAATGGAAATAGATTTATTTTTCAGGCCCTCCTGTTAAAGATTAAGGTATGAAAAAAGAAACAGTCAGCTTTAAAAGAGGAAATAAAATGTTAGCCACAGCAGCCACAAAATTTAAAATCTTTGGTTTGTAACTAAAATGCTCTGTTCTTTTGATAGATCTGGGGAATTTTAGTGGTCGGACAAGAAGTGCTGTCTCTGTACGTGAAGGTCAAGGAGTTGTTCTGATGTGCTCCCCTCCACTTCATTCTCCAGGTACAGTAGGCTGCAGCCTGTATGCACACTGGTCCTTTACAGTTTGCTCAGTATTGGGTGCTCAGTATTTTTGATACAATATGTATTTGATTGTGGAACTTCAAAAATTAAATATCCACCGTTTTTCTAACAGTTTTTGCAGTAACAAACTTAAGCTCAAATACTGCAAATACCACTGAATAGCAGTAGAGTTTCTGTTACAAAATTGTCTTAGCCCTTGTGTAGAACTTGAATGTAACAATAGTCTCCATGTTGCCAGTGATGAATATGCTGCCTTGAGGTTACAGAAAATTTCTTCTAGAGTTTAGAAGCCTTCAGAAATTACTCCAAATGCCAGTGTCACAATATTTTTGTTGAATATGAGTTGTCTTTTATTTTATTTTTTTTAATAGTACAGACATTATTTTGGTTGTTTCCTTTTGCTGTATAACTTAGTTTCCAGTAAAACCGGAGTATTGCTAAAAGTCAGAATTGCCATAAAGTCCATGAAACGTCTGTGGGTTCCCAGATGAAAGTATAGGTATTCCAGAGAGGTTACCTTTTTGCTTTTCAAATGGGCAAAGTCTTCAGATAGCTGCATACACCTCTATGTTTGCACGTCATATAACATGCTAGACAGAATACCTTGCTTTTTGGTAGATGCAGTATAGGTTATCCTTCTCTCCAGGAAATGAGGTCTGTGCTGAGGGGATTTTTCTACCTCCAAGTCTGAGGCCTGGAAAAAAGTCACACTGCAGATGGAAGAACTGCAGAAAATAAAATCTCCTCTAAGTTTCTGCTAGAAAAATGTGTTCAGTTTCTATTTATACTGTAATGATTGTTATTACTGCATTACAGTTATCAATGCCATCTCTCTGCTTTCCTCAGTAGATTCTCTTGTTGTGATTGCCTCTATAATCTCTGAGTTTGACACTATGTGTTGGAATTGAGTGTGTGATATTAAGGTTTGATTGTGATAAGTAAACTGAGAGAGAAGAGATGTAGACAGAAAAAAGTGAGCAACTGTTTCAACTATGCAGCTGAATTTGATTTCCCAAAACAAACTGAGAGTGTAAAGATAAATGGACATCAATAGTGAGTGAAATTGTCAAACACCTTTTAACAGCTTCCACAAAATGCACCTTATATCATCAAAATATTTAGAATTTTTTTCCCTGAAATTATACTCCTGAACTCTTATTTAGTCAGATTCTAACACAGTGTTCTACTGCAACATAGGCATTACCTTTGATGGTGAAAAACTACTATCTTTTGTTTTCATCAGTGGGCCAGCAAAAGCCCTGGTGTGGAAAATACTGTGCTCACAGACAACCTTCAGTTGCTTTAGTTTATGTTGTTTGAGCACCTGTAGGTTATGCCAGCAGGAGAATGACTTCCAGAAAAAAAATAAATTGTTCTCTGTTGGCATAATTTTTTCACCATAGCAAGGCCAGATTAAGTTCTGCAGTGTGTCAGAGTAATCACTGAAAGATGAAAAACTGCACTGATATACAGAGTAAACACTAAATCCTATGAATGGGAAGGGGACTTGGCCTCCCTTTCTCTTCATTACGTAATGTATGTAATGCATTTTTTCATCAAGAGAGTTGTCAAGCACTGAAACAGCCAGCCCAGGGAAGTGGTGAAGTCATCATCCCCAGAGGTATTTAAAAGGTGTGAAGATCTGGCTCTTAAAGACACAGTTTACTGAGGGACTTGACAGTTAATGGTTGTACTCGGTGACCTTAGAGGTCTTTTCCAACATAAATCACTCTATGATTCTATCACATGCAATTTCCTACCAAATCCCTACTTTCAAGATACCGGTGGGCTGTAAGTCCTTATGGTACTGCAATGGGACTGCAAGTAGTATTAATACAATGGCTGGAGTCTCCCTAGAAAGGGTGATGTTTCAGCAATGAATCATCCACAAAACTCTGACAATAAGGTACAAGACTTTACTGAAAGTTGACCACCACATCAGAGTCCATTTGTGAAAAGTAATTCTGGACAAAAGCTGAACTTTCAGGGGGAAGTGTGTGAATTCAATTTTGAAATTAAGGAGAGAATATGAAATTCATTTCCAGGTAAAAAAAGCCTTTTGCAAAACAGAAGTACTTCAAGAATTTGTCTGCAGAAATATCTAAAATATATTTTTAATTTTTTTAAAAAACTTTCAGTTCCTGTATATTTCATTTTAGTTTCTATGTCTGGTTGGCAAAGACAGTATTATCTTCGAAATAGTTCTTAGAAATTTTGACCCTTAAAATCACCCAAGAGACAAGATTTCAAGCGAATAATACTAAGTTATTGTAGTGGATATACCTAAGCTAAAGACTATTTAAAGCATGTTTGCAATGTGTGAACATCTAAAATCAACAAGAACATGAGTTATGGGAGTGTTTTTGATAGGGAATTTTTTCTGGATGAACACTGCACGCTTTGCTATATTGATTTATTCACATTGATAAGCACCTGTAGAAATAATTTTCACTTACTTATCACAGGAGATAAATCCATGATACAATATCAAGCCTAATAATTCTCCACACCCTTGTAAGCAATTCATCCTTCAAGAGAATCCCATTCCTCAATCTCTAAAATCAATAACTACATATGAACTTGCCTAAGAATTTCAAGACTGAGACCTTTTAGAAAATGACATTATCATTGTGGGAAAACAAAGATGACTTACTGAATGAACACTGTATTAAAAGAGATATTGTATAGTAACATACTTTCAAAAAGAGGATAAATACTTCTGATTAAATAGTACCTACATTCCATTCTTTCAGAATACAATTCTAGAAAAATTAGAAAGCCTTTACAAAGCACCACTGACTGAAAAAATACTACACTAGTATCTTTTGACAAGAATTTAATCAGAAAAAAATTTGTATATATATAGACTTGCTTTTTGTTTATTTATTCTGTTAAATATTATCAAGAGGTAATGCATTAAACAAACAAATACTCACAAACTTGTAATATATATAGATTATTCATGTAGGATTTCATTAGTTTGTTGTTCAAATATTTTACAGGGAAAATAAGAGGGAATGGGGGGTGGTAAGCACACTTGAAATAGATACTGAATTTTGCAGTGCAGTTTCAGATGAGAGATTTATCTATTAAGTTTAATAAATTTATTGTCATCTTTGCTGAGAAATAGCTAAGAAGCAAAATGAGGCAGTTTTTGGAAAGAGACATTATCTGCTCTTTCAGAATGATGAAGGAAAATATGTTCAATGAAAAGGGTTTTTTGCTGATTCCTTAGACAGACAGTCACAAGTAGATTCTTACTTCTTGCTTTTCCTGGACCATTACTCCAAAAAAAAATGCTGCCACTGCCTGCATTGGGAGTCCTGTATCATTTTGATGTGTCTATTCAAGAAGCTTTCCCGCTAACATTGTTTTTGCTGTAAATCTTTGACTTGTCTCTTGTGAAATATATTAAATGTGGATAACCTGATCATTCATAAACATAACACTTTGTTGTTTTTGGTTTTTTCTTCCATAGACATAGTATTTGATTCTTCCCAACTAGTTTTTTTCTCCAAGATAGATTTCCTAGACAGGTAACTCTCAGGTGTCCTTGCAAGAGGTTCATCAATTACAAGCTGCTTAAATAACAAGCTTTGATGGATGTTCCAAATTTAAAAGGCCTCTACTGTTTTGGTTTTTTCTATAAACGGGATTATGGTTTTTCATTGTGGTATTCTAAAGTATGTAAATATGGGGTTTTACTCATTTAATCATCTTAATTACAAGGTTTACTATAGCAAGATTAAAAATGAATGGAAGTTTTCATCCAGATTTACATGTTTCTCTCAGAATTAATACTTTCAGCTGAGCTTTTTAAGGCTTTTATTCAGGGCTTTCAGTATGAGCCTAATGGAGAACGACGACTCCTGTTGTTAGAATGAGAACAGCTCTGATGCACGCTGGGGAAGGCAGATGTGTACTCCATCCTGCCTCAAAGGGATGCTGCCGTCTGGAGGGAGCACTGCTGCATATCTTTCTGCAGCATGCAATGTCTGTACAGATATATAACTTTTTTTAATCTCTTTCTAAAGGGCAAAGCTGATCTTACCCAGTTTGGAAACTGTGCTGTAAGCTGCATCTTTTATGCCTGCCCTCTAGTGTAATAAAACTGTGTTTTTCATGAGAAATGTCTCACCAAAGATGATTAATGCCAGTTCCATGGGGATTGCAGTCTTTCCCATGCATGTCTGGGAAGATATCTATGGTTTGGATGTCTGCATAGTGGGTTAGCAAACAAACTGCTAAAGTGAAACTCTTTCTACCAAGGTGCAGGAGTTTTTGTCCTGTTCTGCTCTACCTACACAGTTCTCCTAGTCGTCATATTAATTGGAGAAACTCACACCAAATAATGGTTTTTTAAGTTGTTCTGAGCTCCTGTTTGTGTGTACCTTGGACATACACAGAAAACCACTTTGAAAGTAAACACAAACCAATCACTTCTCACTGCTCAGGGTCTGCTAAAGGAATCTGATGGCTGCATTTGCATTGAAACTGCAACTTTGTACCGCAGCTCCACTAATAGTAGTAAACCAATTCCAAGTGAAGTACAGTAGCTCTCTGGTTAGAACTCCCCTGGTTAGAACCATACTGCACAAATTATACTTAGAAATAACAAGACAGGCTCTAAATTACCTCATTCAGGTACAGAACTGTTAGTAGGCTTCTCCGGGCAAATTAGTTATGATAACAAGATTGTTATATTTGGACTGGACTGCTCTCAGTATGCTCATTATCTTGTTTACAGGCAATTGCCTCAGGTATCTTCATATAGGACATAGCAAATTCCATCCTGAAGGTGTCCATACACCTCTCCTTTTACTTAATGAATTTTGCAAATGTAATTCATAGATGTCTGTCTATATGTAGATGGAAGTCACAAGGTTATCTTAAGATTGTGGATTCAGTTACACCTGACAGTGGCATTTCAGTGCACAGCATTAGAGAACTTCTGCTCTTTATGTGCCTCTAACATTTAGCACTTTCTTCAAAATCATAGAAAGCCTTGATGATCTTAGAATTCTAAATCTCCAGCTCTCATTTAGGCATGAGTTGATGGTACTTCATCATGTTAACCTATTGCTACAGGTGAGATTTCTTCCTGACTGTGATTTGTGATATCAGGACAATACTGTATTAAATAGTGTTATGTATTGATGTATTAAAGTAACATTCAGGTTTTTTTCTAGCATATGTTCTTTCAAATCAGATTTTTCAAATCAGCTTTAGCACAGAACGCTGTATAATTTGCTTCCAGAAGAGACCAATATGTAGGTGAAAGTGTTATTTCCCCTCTCACCTTGAGATCAAGGAGGACTGTTTTGCCGACATCTACTAAAGCACTGGTCGCTCACAGTATGAACAAAATGACAGCTGGACAGGTCATGCCTCCAACCACGACTCTCCCATAAAGTAAGCAGAACTTACTAATCAGTCAGTACCTTTTATTAGATTAGTTTGTAGAGATCAACACGAAACTGGTGATGGCAAATAGAATATTTCACATTCAATGGACATAATTATCATCCCCCCCTAATTGCTAGGCTTGCTGGGAAGTTATAACTGTCAAATCCCCCAATATGCTTCTCCTTCTACTAGCAAAAGTGAGATTGAGAGGAACACTGATGTTTGGGCTTTGGTTTTGGTGGTTTGTTCGGTTATTTTTTCTCCTTAAAACTTATTATTGTTTTAACAGAAGCTAAATCCTAGTATTCTAGACTTTAGCAACAGTTGACCTGTACTAACAGGATCTAAATGAACCCATACAAACACTCATCTTAACATTGCTTATTTTCACTCATAGTTGCATGCCACAGTTTGTTCTTCACTCATTTTAATTCCTAGTAGTAGCATGATGCTGGATAACAGAAACAGGCCACTTAATTAACAGTATTAGAAAATGATTGCTTATTACACAGGACAGAAATGTTTATTTAATAAACCCTTAATATGTCATATATAAAAGACAAGATGGCACAACTTATTTATCTCTTCTTTTCTCATCTATAACTTATAAATTAATTTCATGGAGTCATCTTGTCTCTTCACCCATCATGGTCTTCCCTGGAAGAATCATAAAGATGTTTCACTCTTCCATCCCCTACTTTTTCACTTGTACTACTACTAGACTGCTTTTGAAACTTTCTTGTCTAGTAATGCTTATTCCCATATGTGTTATCATTAAAGTGGATGTCCATGGCCCCTGACATTGCTCAATATAGAAATCTGTGTTCTTTATTTGTGCAACTGATTGATGACTATGCCTGCAGTTTTCATTATGGAATGAACAAACACAATTAACTTTTTTTCTTCTATGGTCTTTTCATTACTCAATACATGACCAGTAATTTTGCTGCTGACTTCCCTGGAGCACTTTTTAAGGTTTCCTTCCTCAATCTTGTTGAAGGCATGCATCTGAGGATATGAAATTTAAGAGTTGTGGAATTAAAGAATTTTCTGTAGGGTAGCATTTTAAAAAGCTATGCTTTGCCAGTGAGGAGTTATTTTCAGTCTTTTGGCAATGTGTTGTTATTAGATTTTAATTATATTTTAATGATCAACATGTGCCCTAAATTCTAGGCAATGTCTGTGTAGGAGGTATATGGATAATTAAGTCTAGATTCTCTCTCTTTTGTTTGTTTGATTCGGTTGTGTTGGTTTTGGGTTTTTGTATTTTTTGTTTGGTTTCGGTTTGGTTTTTTTGGGGGGGCAGGGGAAGTGTTTGCTCTTGGGGTTTTTTGGGTGTTTTTTGAAGGTTTTTTTTTAATTTGAAAAATAAAAAATTAACAGAAATGCATTGCTGGTCCATCCAGCTGTAGTAAATTCTCCCAAAGAATTTGCAATTTGGTAGTTAAAAAAAAAAAACAACAAAAACCAAAAACTTTTCCAAATATTACCACAGTTGAAATATTTTTCCCATCCCCTTAAAAACACTAAAAATAATTCTTCAAAAAAATACACTAACTTAAACGAGCAACAGCAAGTTTAATGTCCCTAGACCCACTGGCTCTCTCACTAGAGCTATTGTTTCCCTCAGGAGCTATGAAAACATAGGAAGAAGATGGTTGACCTTGCCCAATTAAGGCTCTGCTTAAGGGGCATGTGCTATAGTTTGGCAGTCACACTATTGTCAACAAATATTACCCCAGCTTCCAGTTCAGGAGACAAAAAAAAAAAAAAATTCCCCCAGCTCCCATGTCAGAAAAAAAAAAAAAAAAAAAAAAAATAGAAAGGAGATACTAAGAAAAGAGAGAGGAAGCATGGGAGATAATTAATTTTAAAAATGCATTGAGTATGTTGGCCCTCAGGCTCCTGCTCTATTGCCTCTCAGGCACCAGCTATATGTGACTATTTCTCTACAGCTTGACAAATGGGACAAAAATGATGAAATGCTTCTGTAGTGGGCAAGCTCCTCTTCCCTCGAGACAAGTTACTAGCCTGTTACTGAGATGTCCCAACAAATTACACATAACTATCAGGAACCTCTTAGTCTAGGGATTAAATCAGGCAGCATCATCCTGCCAGGTTTAATGGAAATGGATGCTTATGGTATCACATCCACTTTTCTGCAGCTAGTGTAGCAAAGGTACCAATTAAAGTGTTGCAAAATCACATTCTCTGGCATTGGTTGCATAGTTTCTAAAACAGCAGCAGTGCAATGATCATAGATTTAAGACTGAAGTAGCATAAAGCAGGTACTATCCCAGCGGTACAGGGCTCTCACAGAATTACAGAATTGACCCTCTCATAACAACCTTCCCAGCAGAATCTATTTGCTATTTAGTTCTGATGTTTTACTAAGCCAGTGTCTGGAAGAATACCGTTTTACAAACATGCCAGATAGTTAAATGTCAGAAAGCCCATTTTGTTTTAAGACAGAAAATTCCTAATTAATCCCAATTACCTCTCCACTTCATATCACAGAAAAGAATAGAGTGAGAGTGCACATGTTAATCAGTGTAACTAAGGAGAAGAAGGCAGAAATGAAATGCTGATCAGACAGCTGAAACAAGAGAAAACATAGGAAGGATAAAGAGACGAGAATTTATTAATTTCTAGGTGTCTGGATTCTAGCTTTTTCACTTCATTACTATTGTGAAATCTTAGAGGATTAAAAAAAAAAAAAAAAGGGAGGGGGAGAAAAATTAAAACAGTAGATTTTTCAGAAAATGCAATTCTTCCCAGACTAGGCATGATTAACTGAATTCACTGGCAATTCTGGTAGTGATGACTACTGTAAACATTAGGAGGTCAGTTTTGATTCAAAAGGGGTAGGCTTCAGACTGAACTGTTAGATTCCATTAAAAAAGTTCCCCTATATAATAAAGTCAGTTATTCCTTATTTTGTAAGTATGAAATTAAAGTGAACTTACAACCATTTGAGGAGATACAAAGCTTAATGAGATGTGGATTTTCATATAGCCTGATTTAATCAGTTCAGGAAGATTCTTCCAAATAAATGAAGCAGTATGAAAACAATTCTGTGTAGGATATCTAGGTTGCATTTTTCTTTCTCAAAGTGGAAACTAGAAATTGTTTGGAACTATATATCTCTGTGTATATTTATGGTTTTTATCCTACCTAATACAATTATAACTGGCATGAAGGCAGCTATAACTTAACAGTCAATATGTTAAAGGTAATTGCTTGGATTTTTCAAGAAGAAAATTACTGAGTAGGTATAAGCATAATATAGAGTTCAGACAAAAATCTGATTACAGCCAAATCTGAACCTCTGCGCAGCAGCACATGTTCATCCTTTATCTTCTGACAACAAAGGATGTTTTCCAGAGCAATAACAGTGGAAAAATGACTTCTTTTTGGCCACAATGCCATCTTTTTAACAATGCATTAATATCACACTTAATTCTGATAATTTGACTGCCCACTTCTATCTCCTGTGTTCTCACACTATATTTCAATATTATTAAAATCATGGCTGATGACTTCATTAGCCAGTTCATATAACTCCTGTAATGTTGATGCTACTACCCTAGAGTGGAGAATCTGCAATCGGAAAATTTCACTTTATTTATTGGTTTATCAAATAATTAATTTGCATGGTATTTTCCTCTTTCTATAACTGAGGACATATCCTATTAGAGATTGCAGGGATAAAAAATTAGAAGAAAGAAAAGAGAATGGAAAAAAAGGGTTTAGATAAAACTAATAAATTATTTGTCTCAATTTGGCTCTTTCTGAAGAATCACAAGATCCTTCAGGAGTTCAGCAAACTAGTTTCAATCCTGAAGAGTCTCTTTTCAACTCTATCAAATGCAAGAAGGAAGAATCACTACCTATTTTACAGAGGACAATAGAGGGTGGTCTATAAAGAATATTTCAAGAAAAAATAAAATTTCACTGATTTACGATCCAGACCTTGTGACTTTACAAGGTCATGATTCATGCCTAAATGAAAAATGGTTTTGAAAAACAGAATTAGACTTCTGAAAACTATGCACATAGTCAACACAAGAAGGAGTAGGATTGACTGTTGTTTGCATTACTTTATTAATGATATTTCTTTTAGAGTAAAAAAAAATAAATCAGTGAGAGTTGGACAAATGCCTCCTTTTTTATGTGGTATGTATATAATATATAATGTGACATATGTATATATAAATGTCACTTGTACTGCTATTGCTAAGAGTTTTAGGAGGGGAGATATAATCATGGGACACTGGCCTAGGCTGAAAATAAGACAACAGAAGGCTAAATAACAATTATGTGACAAGTAGAAGATGGATGGAAGCAGTTCACTGGGTTTCCAGTAGTGCAGAGCAGGGTGCAGAGGGACTCAACAGTGTATTGTCTGTATGTAGAAACAGGTACAAGCTGTATTCTCTGCATTGTTAAATTTTAAATGATTTATTGTTGCTGAGGTTATTTGTAGTGATTTATTCTTACAATGTGGTTGAATAGCGATATCAGCATTCTGGAGCAGTTTGCTAATGTGACGTTTCTTCCTCTTCGTCTCCACTTTGAGTTATTTTTTTTTTAATTTAAGTGGAAAAAAATAATCTGTCACTGTCATTATTATGTAAAATTTTTCTTTTGGGGACTATAAAATTGGTTTTATGCTATTCTCTGAAGCATATGTTCACATGTTCCATTGTGCTCAGAAAAATGTAAAGAAGGATCCATTCCTTGGTATATTTAAGCCTAGAAAATATAGCCAGAAGGAGCTCAGCACTAGACCTTTAGAACCTGGGGAATTATGCGGTTTATAATGCTTCCTTTTTTTTTTTTTTTATGTTTGAAAATCAAATTCAGAGGATGAGGAAGCACCTACCTATCTCTGATGTTCATCCATACAGTTCCTAATGATTCATTGACTATAACCTTTTGTGTGTGTGTTTTAGCATTTTTCGTAGACGTACAAAGAGCTGGTGAGGAGAGGAATGAATATTAGAAATTAAAAGAATTATGTATCAGTGGACACAATGGCTTTATTCATGGTTGTTGGGAAGTCACTTCCTTCCATCTTCTTCAGTGTTCCCACAGAAGTGTTGGTAATGGTACTGCCCTTGATTTGAGATCTCAGGATAATAAGTACCATAGGAGCAAAGGAGCAGGTCCAAGGAAGATTCATGAATCATATTGTGCCACAGCCATGGTGGAATTCACCAACACTTGACCTGCAGATAAACCCAGTGAAAGTCTTTAAATTTATATTAAAACACCTAGAGATAAGAGAATATAAATCGGAGAAGCAGTGGGCTGAATCTTAAGTTCAGCGTGTGCAGCCATACAAAGGCAATTCCATAGATTCTTGACAGTACAATTCTTGTGACAGCAGCTGCATGTAAAGAGTGGTGAAGTCTGCTAGAAAAGAGTGTTTTGAAGTATAAACTGGAACTGCAGTTGCCTTTTATTTTCATTTCTATACCCAGAAGCCTGAAATTAAATCTTGTTAAAGAAATCTTTCTGCTACTATTAATGCTTCTTGGCATAAGGAGTCAAGGAGACTGAGATATAAAGGGACAAATTTAAATTGCTTTTTTTCTTGGAAGTACAAAAGAACAAACTCAAACATACTAATGAACTCCTTGATACTATCATAACTGGAGTACTAGTGAGTATATGCAGTCAAATTACAGAATTTGCTTGACAGAGCTTCTACTGCTAAATCATGAGTAGAAAAAAGTAAGGCATGCAACCATTTTGCCTCTCTCAGCTAAAAGAGTTATTGTCATTCTTATACTTGACATAGAGATATTCTACAAATTTGGATGATCATCATCCTGTTATTACTTAGGGTTTTTTCTGTATCAATGAATGCTCTAGTTATGCCTTCAAAATGCATTATCTATTGGTATCATTGCATAGTCATAAAATGAAATTTCCATGTAATGCAGTAGCCCCCCTGGGTACAGGATTCTGGGGTTCACTGCAGGTAACACAGCTCTGGAGTCTGACTTTTCATTGTACTCACCACTGCAGCAGACTTAGAGAAGAAGTAGAGTGCGCTGAAATAAATAGCACACAAGTGCCATTAAAATGCAGAGAAAATCAAGTGTCATAGCATGATCAGAGAACAAGACAACATAAAGTGTGAGAGAGGAAAAAGGAAAAAAATTGCTTTAAATTCTGTTGAACATTTCGAAGGAGTAAATAATTTCCATATATGTTCTATACACTGATGTATTTCCCTGATCATTAAACAATATACTCATTTTTTTCCAGTGCCACACTTTTTCATATTGGTACAATGGGGAGTTAATAATTATCACAGAACTCTTGTTCATTTAAGTTATTAAGAAACAGTCAACTTGTATTACTGGAGATTCAACACATTTTCATCATTAAAAAGGTTCTAATAATATTAAGCTATCCAAATTAGAGGGAATATTTGTGCTTGCTAATTTTTATATTTCTTGTGGATGAGTGATTACAGCTGCATAGGTTTGTTTTTAACAGTCAAAATGGTCAGCAGTAGAGGAAAAAGAATTCCAGATCTGGTCCTTTCTATCATGCTTTGCAGTTAGTTTTCAAACCTTTCCATGCACAGTAAGTTAATTTTGAGGATATTCCAATTATTTCAATCAGTATGATCTTTCATAAAACATGAATTCAAATTCTAGGCAAATTACAGAAACTTTGCTGTCTTTGTCAATAAAAAGAACAATAAAAATATAGTGAGTTTGACTAGATATATTTTCTTTCAATATTGTTACTTATATCCCACTTTTTAAACTGGATATTAATCAAGTCTCATATCAGTCATCAAACTATTTCATCTAAGATTGAAACTGATGAATTTATAATGATGTGCATCTTCCTGATTACCCTTTCTAATGTTAGATCAAAATTAACTCTAATTCTTGTCTTTGGAAATTATTAATCATAGAACCATTTAGATTGGAAAGCACCCCTAAGATCTTGAGTCCAGTATCCCCACCTGCCATATCTTGTACGTCTTTTAAATACCTCCAGGGTTGGTGATTCAGCCACTTCCCTGGAAAGCCTGTTTCAGTGTTTCACAACCATTTTGGTGAAGAAATTTTTCCTAATGTCCAATCCAAACCTCCCCATGGCACAACCTGAGGCCATTTCCTCTCATTCTTTCTTAGACTGTATCTTAGGAAGAGACCGACACCCACCTTGCTACAATCTCATTTCAGTTGCAGAGAGCCTCCTTTTCTCCAGCTCCCTCAGCTGCTCCTTTTGTGCTTCAGACTCTTCCCCATATCCATTGCCCTTCTCTGGACATGCTGTAGCACCTCAATGTCTTTCCTGTAGTGAGAGGCCCAAAACTGAACACAGGAATCCAGGTGCTGCGTCTCCACTGATGAGTACAGGGGAAGAATCACTGCCTTAGTCCTACCAGTCCTACATGTTTCAATAGTTTCAGTAGTGATCCTCTGTTATTATGTATTTACACTGTTTAACTGTGTTTTTCTTCAACATCCAATTTTTTGTCTGCTTTTTGTAGCAAATAACATTATACAGTGACATTTGTATTAGCTGGCATATTATAAATTGTAGAACACCAATTTATATGGAACATTCAGGAATTTTCCACATAAGTATTGATTTCAATTTCTACCTAACAACAGATGAGTATCAATAGTAGAGCTATTACTTTTATAATCTTTTAGTTGTTTTAAAAATATTTTAAAACTTTTTATTTGTAGTTTTCCCAGTGTTCATCACCCTTAAAAAGCTTCTTTCAAACATAATCAGGAATTTACTTGTTTCTCTCATCAACTTTTTTTTTTTTTGCCATAAATTTCTCTTATTTTAACATTTTCTTTGCTTATACAAGACAACAACATATATGGATAAAATGGCCTTAAATTCTGGACTTCTAACATGTCTGAAAATTTCTTTACATGAAAAAGTTACTAAGAATCTCAAAAATTATTTCAAAGTATGTCAAAAAAATCATTTTTTTATTATTTTTGTTTGTTTTGTGTTGTTGTTCTGTTTGGTTTTGTTTGGTTTGTTTCAATAAAGGAAGGTTCATAGACAGTCAGAGCTTGAGTTCTGCAAAGTTGCAAAGTAATGAAATACTAAACACTGAATTTGTAAGCATTAAGATAATCATAAGGTGTTAAGAAACACCCAATATGGATTTGTCAAGAAGAAATCATATCAAATTTTATTTTATTTTTAGAAACTGTGAGTGACCTAGTGGAAAGAAAAGTATATTTAGCATTTGAGAATGACTCCTGCCAGAGATTACAATCAGTGCAGAGCACAGAATGAAAATCCAAGAGGATCAGTGCACTGGAGAAATTACTTCCAATGAATAACACAAAATTCAGCAAAGTTCAGATTATTTATTACAGATTAAATATACAAATAGAATAAAGGAAAGCAAGTGATTAAACAGAAAAAAATACTATTACAAAAAATAATGGAATATGTAATAGAATGGATAATTCAATAGTACAATTCTAGGACATACTAAGAGAACTGCTACCTGTGGAGTACAAGTGATTATTGTTCAAATTATGTTAATGTCCAACTCTGGGTCCTACATTATAAGATGTAGAAAAGCAGTAGAGGTGAAATTAATTAAACCAAGCAGAGGATTGGAACTCATGACTTCTAAAGAAAAGTCTTAGAGATTTGGCTGATTTAGCCTTGCAAACAGAAGCCTGATATGCAAAGGGATAATGGTCATCCATTGTAGCTGTAAAGGTTTAATAAAGCTCTTCAGTAACACATTTTCAGTACTTCTAATATGATATTTGGTATAAATAATACACAGCATTTTTAAAAAAAAATAAAAAAAGGAATTATGGGCAAATATTAAGGAAAACAATATAATTATCCAAGCAAAGAAATAGGTTATTCTAAAGTGCTAAATTTAGGAATATAACTCACTGGACATTTTTAAGACTGGGCTGAGAACATCTGATCTTGCCTGAGGGAAAAAGAAGGGCCTGAATAACACATGGTTCTGATAACTTTGTGATGTTTTCTGAAACTGGTCTCTTTTTTTATAAAAATCACATCCATTGCAATCAAATATACATGATAATCTAACATCTTTTCAAAGCCATATTTTTTGTTGTACATTATGTGGTCTCTTTAAAGAGCACCTGTATAAGAAGGACATATCAGCAGTCTTTATGTTTCAATGACTGGCTACATTTCATGTATGTTAAAGTATAAATGAGACTACATATACACTGGTAATGACAATATAATATTTGCAACCTCCAGTACGAGATCTATCCTGGCAATACGTTTACCTTTTCTATTATATTTCTAGTTATTGGCTATGTGAATGGTTATAAGAAAGAAAATATTTGGAGATTTATCACTGTAATTGAATCTGAAGAAAGACAAATATGTGATTGGTAGCATTGTGTTTCAGGTAAGTGAGCCCCCTGAGAAGGAAATACGCAATTTCATTGCTAGCTGATAAATCGACAATACCTGTTTGCTCTATGTGGGTGCATTACAATGCAACAAATAAATTACCTTCATTAAGTATTTTCTTGGAGGGTTAATGAGCACTGATAATAAACCACAGTAGCATAGAGAAATGCACAGAAATTATTTATCTGGTTGTGGGGGGAGGCTGGAGGAACAATCCGTTGTTATCATTCATCTTAGCTAAAAAGAAGCCTCTTTCCTTTTGAATGTGAGGTGTTCCCCATCATTAGCGGATGCATTAAGGGTGCATATTGCACCCTTATTCTGTGGCTCATAAACAGAATATTCAAACGACAACTGATTAAAAAAGTGAAAACCAGGCTTGATATAAAATAAGGCTTTGTATTTTCAGCAGGGGAGATGTAGAACTATGTTTTTCCTGATACTTTATTTCATTTAAAAAGAATATTTCTAAATGTCATGCACATTTCATGGTTTATAGCTATGTATAGTAAATTCAGTCTGTAATCTTGAGTGTAGTTTTTGCTGGTTTTCTTATTAATTAAAAAATAGAAAATAATTTAAAAAAAAAAAAAAGAAATCCAGAAGGAGCAACTCCTTCATAGTTGCTAAAACTCCCAGATTATTTCAGATTTTGTCTGTCATTAGACATCAGTACCATTTATTCATCAAGTACTGCCATCTTGTGGAATTAGAGTAATCAAAGTAAATCCTAAATAGAGGAAGAGAAATATGTTTTTTTAAAAGGACCTCCTACTGCATCACAAAAAGAAGACTAAAACCAGAATTATTTCTTGTACAAACATTATAACTCTGCAAAAGTGCAATTATTGGTTGGGTGTTTGCATACTTTTGCCCTTGAATATGCAAAATTAAACCATGTTATGGACTGTATGTTTAGGTTTCTGAAGATATTAAAAGTTTATATGGTGACCTTATTGTTATGTCTTCACTTTCACCCAAAATACCACTGATGAAAAGGCTGTCCAGAAACCTCATGTTAAAAGGATGAAATAAGTAATTTCTCATGAGAAAAAACCTGAAGCAAATCTGGGAAACATTCAGGCACTAACAAATACAGGACTAAATATTTGGTGCTATCTGAGTGCTTCCAGCAAAGCTCTCTTTATAATGCTTAAGGGGTTATTTCTTACTGACCCACAATGACAGAAAGACTTTTGCATTATTATAGTACTGACATTTTCTGCATCAGAATGATATCTCCAAAAGCACAGTACAGCACTAGCAAAAATGCTGATATGTCAGTATTCCAGCTTCATCCATTATGGGAAGTACATCACATTGTGACAGTTTAGGAATTAGTGTTGTTTAACAGAGAAAATAGAACTGTGAAAATTGTATAAGAAATTATAGTAAGAAAGCTTTCACACTATAAATTAATTCCAGCAGGAAATAGAAGCTCTCTTCTTACTACTTTATCACCAAGTGACCCAGATTTTCAGGTACATAGCCCACTAAACAGTACTTCATAAAACACAGAAAGAAATTGGACATTAGGAAGGCTTTCCAAATTATCTTCAGAAAAAAGATCCAAATCTCCTTAGACACATTCTTCTGTAAACAAGGCTGGTCATTCATAAAGGGAAATACCAGTTTTGCTGTTACCAAAATTACTTTTATCATTTTTACACCAAGACTTTGTATATGACAGAATTTAGAAGCAGAGGAGTCCTTCAGCCACAAGAGAATGTCAATTTACAACTGTTCAATAATTCATTATTTCTCTTTTTACTCTCTGTTTCTGTTTGTGTTGATGAATAGTATCTGTGTAAAAGTTTCTTTAGTGTTGGTAGTCAACTATAATTTCCAGGAAGGGCTCTGCATCATCTTTGTGGTTTTGGCATAGGTGTCACATTAAAAATAAAATAGATGGGCATAAAAATAAAAAATAAACTCAGCATATATTCTATAAAAATACTCTAAACTTCTGTATCCTGCAGTATTCAGTTTGTTCCTTTCACTTATACTTTTTTTTTTTTTCCCTATTGAAAGCAAAATGAGTATGGCATAGAAAAACCATTTACTCAGTCTTTGTTCAAAAGTAGATGACTTCAGAAGTTCCACAGCTAAAGTAATTGCTATCTGATTTTACAGTTTTAGTTTGATTTATTTATATTTTGGTAGCACTGACTTTTAGCTTCAAAATCTCTTGAAGGTCATTGTTAGTAAGTTGCCAGGCTTCAGATGCATCTTTGGAGTTCAGTATCCTATTAAAAAGTTAATACAATGACAGCTGTATTTGTGCTTAGTCAAATGACAATAGTTCTATAATCTTTTAACATAAACCACTGTAGGAAAACTCAGGCTTGATGTTCACTAAAAATAAAATAAAAATAAATCTGTGTACAAATAGGCCTCGTGTTATCTGTCTGGTCTTAGACTTCTTGTTGTGAAATTCAAAAAAGTTCACTCAACAGTTTACCACTTTGTAAGAATAAGATTTCTGATAATATTTAAATGCCTCTTCTCTTGTAGTTTACATGTGCTTCTGTGCTGAATTGCTGTGTGACGTGTGTCATGTAACTGCATTCACTGCTGTTTAGAATATTTTTCCATGCACGTACTATAGATGACAGACTTGTATATATAGAGAAAGCAGTGTTTTAAATGCTGATTCCCCATTATTACCTCTTTATACGTTACTTTTTGTATGTCCTTGCAATCATTTGAGTATTCTCTTATGCATGACACTGCCAGAAGAAAAACAAACCAACAAAAGAAAACAACGCAACCCCACAGTTTTTGTACTCAGCCAGCCTTTGCTAGCAATTCTGTATTTTATGAACCCTAAATTGTAATTTAGCTGGCATACAATGTGGGAACAGTCAGAGTTACAGAATACGAATACCAGTGTATGTTTCATCCTCTACTATGCCTGCAAATTTAGAACTGTGAGGTATTTGCACAATGGATCAGTGTCAAAGTACATCCATTTTCCTTTAATTGCAGTCATTTTGTGAACACCTTTTTGTAAAATCACTTCAATCCATCTATTTCTGTCAGCTAAAAACTCTGGGGTCCCCAGATCCCAAGGCAGCTGTGGTTGCTTCTGATTGGTCTGCATAGCATGCATGAGAAATTGCATCATTTTCCTAAAATACTTTCACTGACACCTATGCATACTGGATGGACATAACCCTCAAAATTTTATTTAAGAAACTGCTGAACTCATTAACCGGGTCTAACAGGAGAAAAAAGAATCATAAAATGTGTAAGAGGTTTTTCATCTGCAACAGAGATCAAGAATTACAGATAGATGACAAATCTCAGTCTTAAGTTGCAAAGTCTTCAGGTATTTTAAAGTTTATGCCCAGGATTTTGTTTTTTAGAAATGAAAAATAGGAGTAATTCTTTCAATGTCAATGGTCTGACAATGATCAAGAAGTAAACCATTAACACTTTTTTCTGGGCTTTGGTGTTTTTGCCTCCTGGCTGGAATACAGATGGTGAAGGTACACACTCAGAAAAAGGCATTAACCACAGCTTTATAGCATAAATGCTCTGAGTTTTGTATTTTGCAGTTCTGTTACTTTTTTTACTCAGGACCCTATCCCAGTACCCATTCATCCATCACTCCATTTTTAACAGCAAAAATAACTAAGAAGGTGACAAAATGATAGTATCCCCCCAGATTCACCACTGGCAAAGACTAAGTATTGTATTTCCTTAGAGGCACAAAAATTTGTTGCCTGAAATCTTTCCCTTTGAATTAACTCCAATTAATAAATGAATAATTGATTGTGTACGGTTTTAGGCTGCAAATGGAGAAAACTATTCTACATGAACTGCCAATGAACCCACACTGATAATTATTTTGCATTTGGTTTCAACTACTTTTAAACCAGAGCAATTAGTGAGACTGATTGTTTTCCTTTTGAATTGGCAACCGGTGTGTTCAGTTAAAGCCTATGCATTTTCCCTGAACTTGTGTATTCATCATTACTTTGTAGAATTTTATGCTGCCATGAATCATTTCTGCCAGAGAAGACATCATGGCAAAATGTGGCGATGAAATTTTCAGAGAAAAGTATTTGAGGTTAATTAGTATTCTGCCTGACATATAACAGAAGAGGAAGGAAAATTTGAACACTTGAAGAGCCCTCGGCGCTCAATTCCTCAGGGTCCTGTGTAACCACTCAGAATTACTATTATATCTGAAAAAGATTTTAAGCAAAAAGTCAGTGTGTGCAGTTTAATTCTCCGTTTTGGAGCAGTCTTTCCCTCCTATTAGGTAAGTGTATTCAGTCCTTTAATATAGCATTTTTGTAGATACCATCAGTTTGTCATGAGAAAATTTTCATCTGATTTCAAAACTGGACTAAACTTCTTAAAAATTAATTCAGAAGACACTGATCTCTACCAACACTGCTTCCACTGTTTGCTTATATTGGTTGAAAAAGCAATCATTGTGCTTTCCTATTCCTTTCTTACCACTGTCAGGGGACAGTAAACATAAGGACAGAAAGGACAAATCAGTTGGAATTTCTACTGGTGTGCTACAGTCCAAGTGCATACCAGGCTAGGATGTTAATGTATTTCACAATTCTAGTACTGGGAACAGCTGTATCAGTTTCTCTCCTATCATTAGCAGAAAAGCATACAGCAAAATTCAAATTTTGAGGCGTTTCCTCTCACCCCTTTGACCCTTTCATTTTCCAACTAACTTTATATCAAGAAAACATTTTGACTGTAGTGGAGATAAAAGTAAGAAAGAACCAGACTGACATGCTTGAAGTTACTGTCTTCCTATTGCTGCTGAATCTGAGAATAGTCATCCAAGAAATTTTGGTCTAAAAGCTTGGAACTTGCTATACCAATGCAGCTATTTGCATCTTGGAGCAGTACTACAGACTTTATACAGCTGGAGTAACTTTAGCTTATCTCATTTTGAAACCAGTTCTTTGAAGACTCTCAAGGAGGGAGATTACAGAAAGGATTGCCTTATAGCCAGTCTGCCAGTTTAAGTAATGAACTATATTTTTGTGAGATATGAGGACAAAATGAAACAATGGAAGATAAGATTGAAAGGAGAACAGTGTGTAAAGAATACATAAGGTTAAGGCTTTAAAGTCGGAATTGGTGAAACTCCACATGAATAATTCCCTGCAAGGAATACACTGCTAATTCAAAATCTCATTAACTTTACTCATACTTCTAGTGTTGAGACATAAATTAATCTGGGATTTTATTAAACCATGTGTCATGGGTTTCTCT